>VZTT01062011.1:0-22049 GCA_013400855.1 Buphagus erythrorhynchus
GGCAGGGGGCGCGCGCGGCGGGGCCGTGGGTCGGTGCCGCGGCGCCTGAGGCGGGCCCGTCCCCTCGCCGGTGTCCAACTGAGGGCCAAAAAACCTCAGCTCTGCCACTTGGCAGAAATTGTCCTGGCGTCTCTAACTTCTGTGTGCCCTTCCACGTGTTTTTGCCCCTTGTGCTGGAAATGTGCGAAGGAAGGTCCGCGACCCCCGAGCCAACTTTGAGCAGTCAGTCCGTGTGCTGAAACACGCCAAAGAGGTCCAGCCTGGCATCATTTCTAAAACCTCCATTATGCTGGGGCTAGGCGAGACGGATGAACAAATATATTCCACAATGAAATGTAAGTTGATGTTGAAATAGATGCCAGAATTCACAGGTATGAATTTTACTGTGTTGGAAAACAATTGTAAGAATCTACACGCAAATCAGTTTGCTGGTGCAGGAAATGTTTTCCAAGTTCCATTGAAAAATAAAAGTTTGATTTAAAAAGACTGAATTTCTGAAATATTTTGTCTTATGGCTTACAGATTCAATTTGACAGGTAAATCCGTTATTTCCCTCATGATCCTTCTGCCACTAACAAGGAATTTGTTTTCACAGTATTGCGGGAAGCAGATGTAGATTGTTTGACCCTAGGACAGTATATGCAACCAACAAAACGTCACCTAAAGGTAAACATGCCTTTAATTTACAGGCAGAGTTATGGTCCGTACCTTGCACAGTCATCCTTACTCTAACTGCAGATGTTGGGAATAATTTCCTTCCTTGTTTAGCCTGACAATGATTATCTGTTAGGGGCTCTTCACTAAAAATGACCTCAGCCATCTAACCCCTTCCATCTTCTGCAGACTTCCCAGTGCTAGTTTCTACTGTTAGCCAGGGAGACAGCTGGAGCTGAGGCATGGTTCTGGAAAACAAGAGCTTCAGTATATGTCTCAAACATAATTGCTCCAGCCAGCCACCCCTTCATTGTCTTACAGGCTCTCCCTTAATGGTGACACTTCAGCTGGGAAATTTACCATTTTCTGCTTCTGCAATCTGTCCAGAAATTTGCTCTCTGTTCTGTTTCTGTGTTTCACTGAATTAACTGTTAGTGAAGAGGTTTGTAGGACTATTGTGGTTTTTGACTAACTTGGACAGGAAAAAAGGTCTGCTTAAAAGGACCATTCAAAAACAGAATAAAGAAAATCATAAAGCAACAACTAGAAGTTAAATTCTGAACTTTTCAGCCAAATATGTAAAGCAAATAAAATACATTTGTTTGGTAGAAAGCAGAGCAAAAATGCAGTTTGTGACTTTACTGATGAAAGCTTTGGAGTGAAAAATTTTGAACTTTCAATATAACTGTATTTCATTTCACTGTATGCTAGCTTTAGCAATTTCCTTTGCATTAATACCTGAGCAAAATTAATTCTTTTCCCCCAGGTCGAGGAGTACATAACTCCTGAGAAGTTTAAGTACTGGGAAAAAGTAGGAAATGATCTTGGATTCCATTACACTGCTAGCGGGCCTTTAGTGCGTTCTTCCTATAAAGCAGGTAAATTGCTGAAAGGCATTGGATTATTTAGCATATAACATTTTATTATACAAAACTAAAATGGTGATGTGCAACAAAGCTCACCTTATCTCAAGGACACCTCATATAGTTATCTGTATTTCAAAAATGATTTACACTATTTCCTATAGGTCATCCAAATGCATCAGTATGACAGTAATTAGTATTTGTACAACTGCAGTGCTGCTTAACCTAATTCTTTTTCCAAACCTATTCTGTACTATATTTAATGTGTGAGGTAGGATAAAGGGTACCAAATTTTCAAGTTTTCCTTCATGTTCTGTCTCTTCTGGGTTCAACGAGGTCCTTGGTCATTTGTGATACAGTTTTGTTGCTTCAGGCAGAATTTATTTACAGTGCTTTAAAAATAATTAGAGACGCTTACAGCAGTGCTTTTTCTGACAAAGCACTGGGTATGAAATAGCAGCTGATATTAATGGAACTGGTGTGTAGGTACAACATCCTTCTTTTTCCTAATGAAAGGGCAGAGAAGACTCATCTGGGGTACTGTGCTGCTCAGTCTGCTTTAATGCCAGCTCAAACAAGATTTGTAGCAGGTTTCCCTATAACTTGCTGATACTTTATGAAACAGGAATTAAATTTTAATTAAATCAATTCACTTTTGCCTATTGTAATGCAGAAAGCAACAGAGCTATTTCATAAAACTGGACAGGAGGAAAATCAGGATTTTGGGAGTAGAGGGGCTGTGTGTTGGGTTATAGTTTTGAGGGTTTTTTAGATCCCTGCTGTATATACTGGAAATGCTGTTATATAGAATTTAATTCCTATAAAATAACTGGTGAAAACAATTGTATTGTAGAATAGAACACTCATGTTAAATAAGAATGTATTCTTTTGCCTTATTTTATTGAAATACCTAGAAATCATTTTGATGTTCATTTTTTCTCTTTTAATTAGGTGAATTCTTCTTGAAGAACTTAGTAGAAAAAAGAAAGACAAAAGCCATCTGAAAATGAGAGTGAACCTATTTAAAGCAACCAGTTTTAAGAATCTTTTTTTCAGTGCATAATTACACTCAGTTCCCGAAATGCAGAAGAACAGATGGTGGCTATATGAATAAACTTACTATCTTTCCAGAACAATTTTTCCTCATCAAAACACATTATTTTACCTCATTTCTCCTGGCAAGGCTACAACAATGGAGTACTTCTAGTGTTCAGCAAAAAGACAGAAAATAGAACCGATTTTGAAAGAGTGATGGAACTGAAGTGGAAGAAATAAACGTAAGCTGGGAACAAAGACCGGACAGATTTATAGGTCTACTACATATTCTACTATATATATATATTGCTGCAGTTAGTACCTGTGAAGGTGCTGATAGTAATTTGAAAGGTACTGATACTTTGGTGTATTTCACTATTATATAACATAAGCTTGCAGGGGCTCTGGAAACTATAGGAGTTCTAAAGAAAGACTCTGTACATGATAATACACCAGATTAGGGCTTTCTTGAACCGTGCCAGAGCAAGTGTAGTGATACTCCTTCAAAAGATGGTATCTCTTACCTGCATCAGAGAAAATGAGCTGTACCATTCTGATAGCTAAAGCTTTTCCAGAGCTTGCATGTCTCCAAGTGTGAACCTTGGTATATACAAGGTATCAAGCTAAAGAAAACAAGATGTCCTTTCTGGCAAGACAATTAACCTTGTGTAGACACCATTAATTTAAACCATTTGGAAAATCAGAGTTGGTGTAGGAGCATGTATGGAACTAATGGAACTAATTTATGTACATGACTGTTAAAAACCCCACTGAGCTACACAGATGCTTTAGTATTGTATGCAGAACTGCTGCTATCCTGTACTGTGCTCCTATTGCATGGCTATTGTCTTGTCATTAAAGGAAACTTAAAACCCCAGTGATTGTATTTGGTGGGTCTGGTTACCTGCCCCTTGAGGCTTGGTCTGACTGCTAAATATGAATGCAGAGAAGCGAACCACATTGTGGGTGAAACATGAAATCCACTGCATATCACATTAAGCTCAAGCAGAAATAAAAACATGGCATACGGTACATTAACAGCTCTACTTGCCTCTCTTTACAGCAATAATACCAATGATTGTCTCTCCCTAATGCTCAGCTAAGGACATTCAATACCATCTCTGAACTAACTTCACCTGTATCTTTGTGAAGTTTTTTGGGAAATATCCCAGGACTTTGCTACCTGGTCCCAAACTCTCATCATGCAGATAATTCTATGACTGGCTCTAGTATTCTGAACTACTGGAGTCGGTAGGAGAGTGGACCCTGCACACCCACCAACTCAGCAAGATGACAGAAGGAAGACAGCTACCTAGCAAGATAATATATAGGAGAAACCTGTATGAACATAATATACCACTGAGGCCAGTGATGCACAGCTGACACTTCACAAAATGAAGTACAGCAATATTAAAGCATTACAAAGACAAAACTTTAACCAAGAAGGAATGTACTAATTCCCCAGCGTAAAGGGAAGAGAAATGAGAGCCAAGAGGAACAAAGGGGAAAAAGCGATAAACAAAAGAATAGCTGTACTTTGTAAGGGCAGAGGTAGGCAAGGCTGTTGTTTTTGGTTTTTCTTTATAAACAATATTATTAATAAATTTAAAAAATTAAATTAAAAGGTCTGATTGTTAATCATGGAAAGCCCAGGTATATTTTCAGCCAAAAATGCCCTGCTTCAGCCAAAGTATACTTGATTACTAGAGCAGGGGAAGGTTATCAACTATTCCGAGGAAATTCAACACTCCCTCCATGCAGCAGACAGAGAAGGTTGCAACATCAGTTCCAGGATACCCACACATTTAACAGCTGCCAGCCTTTATTAGAGGTCCTACTGCAAATAACGGTTTTGACTTGCCTACAGAGCAGATTTAACAGAATATGACTAGCTTCTGCCAAGTTACTGCTCTTTCAGCATATCAACACCTGAAATACAGAGAAAAGGAGCTCTGAGCCATACAGCCATTATCAAACTGGAACAAAAGAACATTGCACAGTGACTTCTTTACAGTGAGAAAAATAATGCTTCTTGAAACACAGTCCAATACTGCGTCATGTTAAAATTATCTTGCAAGTTGCTGCTGGGTGGTTCAGAAGATGATCTCATGCTTGCTCTTACACAACTGTCTCTCAACTGTCTGGTACCCAGTGTTAGAAGCTACACAAGCTTTTCTAGCTGCATGTTTTGCTGTGGATTCTAGTGAAAGTCACACTCCATAGATTGGAGAGGGTCTTTGCCTGTTTTTTTTAAACAATGTTTGGGGACAAGCCCTGAAGGTCTTTTCCTAGTTACAAATTCCTGCTCATTACAGGCATTTATCTTCCCCTATTACCCATTCAGTTTTTCCATAACTATATGTTAAAGCAGCAAACTCTAACAAACATGCTTTTTGTAATTCAGCACAGGTTTCATGACTGTTTAGTTAAAAGTTTCATGTTTGGTGACATTTTCGTTTTGTATGTCAATCACATCATTCTGTCAGTTTGTTTCACAAAGCAGCTATAAAATATTTTAAGAAACTAATCATCCTTACAAACAATGAAGACATAAAATTGAGTTTTGGGAATAAGATTTAGAGTTAACACAGACACTTTAAAAGAATGAATAGTCTTTTTGGCATCATCACATCAATCTATTACATTGTCTGAAACGTAATTAAATGTTTCATAGAGAACTGTTGCATCTTCCAGCAACTTCAAGTCCTTAGGTGAACTGAACACTGGCTTTGTCAATTTAAAAACAGTTTTAAATTTTTTCCTTGGAGTCACCACAGGAAATGGTGTCAATATTGGTGTCACCTCCATTAAAAAAGTGTCAAGCATTTATGCTTCTTTATTACAATATGTGGTAACTTATTGCAGGTGTTCAACTTGGAGCAGAAATTTTAGCTTGATTCCAGCATTCCTAAATCATCTCCCTTTTGCCTTCCTGCATTGCTCAACAATTAAATTTCAAGTTTAGCTGTTGAACAAGAATATAGCATTACAAGAACCTCAAATTAGAAGCATAAACTTTTTGGCCAGTACAGAATCTCACCCTTAACTGCTCCTGTAATAACTAGTTCTGTTCCAACATGTGTGTTCTATTCACTTGGAATATTCTTGACGCTGTTGTATTCCTGGAACCAGACTAGTTTTAGCTTCACAAAAATATGAACACACATACTCAGAACAAAAACATTACATCTTGCCTGGCACTTACAATTTGTCTGTGTACATCTTGGGTAAGACCCAATTTATGCATTATGTATCATACTACTTCTAGACTTGTATTAAATCCTGATTTTCTTCAGCTGTTGTATTCACATTTTTGAAGTGTAAAGCAGTGTTACCGTGGGATTGCATTTTAAGAACCCCGTAAAAAAAATTTCAGAGAACAGGAGTCTGTTGGTCACATTACACAATTCTCATCCTGAATGACATGCTGTAACATCCATACACAAAGACTCAATTAAACAAAGACCCATCTCTTACATGCACTACTCAAGCCTTCATAACAGGAACACAGATCATCTCCAGTTCTTATTTCCCAGATAACTATACTCTCAAGACGATGGCTTATGATTCATGGTGCTGCACAAGCTTCTGAAATTCTTCCTTTTGGCCTGTGGTAAGGTTCTCTGGCATATATGCAAAGTATATATTGCTGTATCCTGAAGGAATGCCCCAGTGGATTCATCCCCCAATGCCCGTCGACTCCAAGTTGATTCTAAGAAAGCAAGGGAAATGCCAGTACTAGTTTTACCTCTTATTGCTCTTGAGAAAGGATCTGCTGCTCCCTCTTTGCTAAGAGAGGGAAGTGGTAGTGATCCCACTGGAATGAACTTGGCCATTCTTTAATATCTTTATGACTAACCCACAAGTCAAAATTCAGGCTTTGACTAATTCTGCAGGAGACACAGGGTAGCAGTAGGGGTAACAACACTGTTTCTCCACCTGGGATAGCTTGTGAAAAGCCACTGGAATCTCAGGAACACTTGCACATCCCTAAAAGGAGCAATACTTCACAGAAGAGTAATAGTTCATCATCTGCTTCAAACTGATGGAGACGGGTTCCATACAAAGGCACTACTATTAGAGGTGTGTGCAAGTTTCAGAAAGGCATCCTGATTTTCTGACCCCTCTACTCACCCTCCTGGTTAAGATGGGCCCTGAAGCAGTGCTGTGCTAACCTGAACAGTCAAGGACAAGAGATCATTGGAGTACAACTTGTCAGCACAGTCTTAATTCCAAAGAAACAGTGACCAGCCTCCCCTGTCAGGTGCTACAGGGCTAGAGGTAGCCAAGAGGACATACCTGCAAAACTAGGGTGATCTGCCTCTTGGATCATAATGTTTACAAGGGCTGCATTGCAACCCTTGCTGCATCCCAGGGCTGTTAATGAAAGCAGCACCAGTCAATAGGGAGGAGGAAATGGCATGACGAAAGATGTCAGTTTGATTTTAAGCCCTCATAATTCCCACTCACTTTGAGTAGCATTTGATGTGCAAAAAATCTTACAGTAGGACAAAAAGCCACAGGCATATTTGCCCAAAGTGCCAGCTGATTCCTGCAGAATTCCCTATCTGGAAGCATCTGGTTCAAGGACACAGCTATTTCAGTCAGATAACAGTGTCTTGTATTGTTTATCCAAACAGTTACAAATTCCTTCAATCTTCAAGTAACTGTCCTAAAGCTTAAACTGTATCTACATTTCTGTGGGTAAGCAGTTACAGTAATAGCACTCATTACCAAGACATTGATCTTACCTTCTGTTTAACTATTGATACACCATGCTTGAAGGCACACCAGTTGAATAATTCAGAAGGTGTTATTTGACCAGTTGCAGGATAACTCTCTACTATTCCAACACTGTATTACACAACTCAGATGTCTATACCTTCTAGTCTGAAACCTGTTCATGGTCATCCTTCTCTATCTTCCCCTCCACAACCACATGCAACAAGCCAAACACTGACAAACGCTGTCATCTCAAGGATTTTAATAGCACTGGTCAATTGAGAATAGTAAAAACAAGTAGAAACAAAGTAACAGTAAAGGCAAAAATATCAAGATAACATTGGAAGTATTCATTCCTGCTAGTCATATGAGGTAGGAAGCTGATTCATGGGGCTGAATTTACTTTTAATAATTTCTTCCCAGCAGAGATTAGTTTTTTGCAGATTCATTAAAAAGTCTGCTTTTGAAAGGAGTATGTAATGAAGGAAAAAGGTAACTATCAGGTAACATTGAAGCCAATATTTGTTTTCTACTTGGGCTGACAGCAAATGAAGGTAATTCTCCTTAAATTCAACGTTCAAACAAGCAGAATGCTCCTCTGCTGAAGACAAGTTGTGTTGCTGTAACTTAGGGAATACTTGCCCCAGGAATCTGACTAAATCAAAAACGTGTGGCCGCACATGGAATGTAGGCAAGACAACCAGAAAATGAAAACTGAAGATCTGCCACTGGATCAGTTTGTAACTGCTGTCCACTGGCACTAATTACACAACTGATGCCTGCAGAACTATCTGGTCTCCCAACAGATGCAGTTTAGACTGCATCAGCCAATGGATCCCAACCAGGACTGGGACATTATTGATGAAGTCAGTTCTACCTCAGGGCTGGACCTAAACCCTTTGAAACCAATTTACTTAGAAGTGATCTTTTGACCTCAATGCCAGTTAGAGCACACATTTAACTGGGCAAAGGATCACCTCAAAAGAAAATAAAAAATTGGTGAGACCAAAGTTCCAGTCTACACCAAAGTTCCAGTCTATAGTTCCAGTCTATAGACTGATTACAGTCTATAACTGGACTAAGGTAAAAAGATATTCTATTTCTTTTGTTTTCTTATCATTTGAAATATTTAAAGTGCTGTTTAGGAACATTTCTGGAAACAGAAATCTGCAGTTTGAAGGTAACTTTTTCACTTAAAAGATGATCATTAAAAACAGGTTTGTACCATCTTCAGTAATCAAAAAAAAAACTGCTATAAAAATAGAGATTTGAAAATAGACTGAATTCACATGTACCAGGTACCATTTCTAGTGTAAAATTGATTTAGTTTATGAAAAATATATTTCCTTAAAAAAAGCATAGGATTACAGTATTATCACTAAGAAGATCCACAGAATTCCTTCAGTATCTATTAAACATTATACTCTAGGCTTTTTGACAGGTGGATCCTGCAGGCTGAATTTAGGAATTTCACATGAAGAAGCAAAAGGAATTCTTTTGGCTGACACCTTCTTCCCAATTGTTTCAATCTGAAAAAAAAACACACCACATTTAACAAGTGAGTGTGGCAAGCTAACAATCATGTCAACCTATGAGGAATCTACAAAGAACATTTTATGAACATTAGAGTAAAACAAGCCACAAAGCACAAGTGACAAGCCCAAGGACAGTTTCTGTGACTGGAGTTGCAAAGAGTTTGTTTAAAAACCAAAATAAGCAACCAGCCTTTTACAGGTGCCTGCTTTGCCTACTTAAAGCTGCATCTTGACCATTTGAACATTCATCTGCCTCACCTTCCATAGTACTATGAATACAAACACCATGAAGTGTTTCTGGGTGTTTATAAAATGGGGGTTCACATTCCTTTTCCCTGAAATAGATACTAAATTAGCACAGGAAAAGCTTTTTGCCTCCATAATGCAGTAGGCTGTTTTTGAAGCAACACAACTCTGAAAGACTAAAGGCAGCCAACACAAGTGAAATACTGTAACAAAACCAACACACACAAGCCAGGTATGGCAAAATTCAAAGAGCAAGGCAATTTCCCCTAATTTCTAGGTCAGACTAATGTGAGTCACTAAGGACAGAGCTTGTAGAAGACAAAACACCAACTAGGTGAGACAGTTCTGACACTCAGTAAATAAGCAGAACTGTAGCTTTCCTCTTAAGTAATGCAGGTCAAATGCAAAGCTCCAAAAGACAAAATACTTCAACTATTCTATTTTAACAAAATTTTGATGAATATATTCTAGGCAGACACCTAGGCAATGCTGAAGAGCGTTGTTTAATCAGTCAAGAGAGCTGTATGTACCATATTTGTCCTTTAACTGCTTCAACTGCCTGGTTAAATGGATTTATACAAGCTGGTTCACAGTGTATATATCTGTAGCTTAAACAGGGAAAACATACCAAGAGAGAAATCCTACAGCCATTATGAGAGTAAGCATAGTACTCAGGAGTACAGGGAAAGAAAAATGACTGAAACATGATTTAGCTTGCAGATTTTGTTCTAATGGTGTCTGGCTGAGATGCTTCTATCAGATTATTCTGGGATTTGGTGATTTTAGTATTAGTCAAATTCCATCTATGCTGAAAGTGCTTCAAGCCCTTCAATCAAGGCTTACTCTGCTTTCCCTGCTTCAGACCTGAGCAGACCTTTTTCTCAAATCAGAAATTACTCTGCCTAGAATCACAAAGCTTCCCATTCATGTTCCCTGAATTAAGCTTTAACTGTGGAAACAGGTTATAATTGAAATGGTAGGTGTGTTTAAAGTTATTTAAACTCTAGTTTGAGAAAAAAATTTAAAACTACTCAAATTCATAGGTTTGGATTGTATACAATGGAACTGCTATTAGCATCAGGCTGTCTAAAGCTGTTGCTTTTAACAAGGAAAGTTAAAACACTAGGGCCCTAAAATCTTAAATTTTGGGATTGTCCATTTAAGACAAAATCCTTTTTATTATTTAATGCAGAAAATATAGATCAATTGTTAAATGCCTTTGCAATGATGTTCTGGATAAAAAAATCAGGATAATAAACCTGGATGACTAAATGCATTCTGGACGGCAAACTAACAAATCGGTTAAAAATTCAACTAGAATTTCATAGAAGAAATACAAAAGTACAGTCTCTGTAAACAGAGGCTGCTTATCTGTATACAGATCTATAAAGTCTTTAAGCCACAGAAGACTTCAGAAGAGAAATTCTTAGGAGAAATATCACACAAATTAGAATTTGCTATTAGATTAGCAAAACACTTAGCTAAAAAGTTAAGCTTCTGGGTCTCTCTGTGGTATAAACAAACACCATTGTTTGGATCTTCTGGCTGATCTTAAACACAAAGGATTAAAAGGACTAATCAGTCATCTCCTCCAGCCTCTCATGTAATACTTGAGCATTTCACTGACTATCTTCAGATACATCTTTGCATTCACTGCTTTCACCTCCAGTATCAGCCAGCTTTGTTATGCAAACCTCAGGGAGAAGAGCCCAAAACTTCCTTTAATAGTTTGTCCAAGTGAAGATCTCACTGGCTGATAAATATTTATTCCCTGCATTATATCTTGTCCAGTGTTGCAGTCTCATGTCTCCAGTAAACCTGCTTATATCTTTTGTGAGGAGCAAAAATGATACTTACAGCTTACATTTACTTCTGCAAGAACTGCATTTTGCTATGGGTTTTTTTTTTTTGTGATATTAAAATAAGATTCCAAGTAGGGTAGGGCCTATGGCATAGATTGCAACATACAAACTCAGCCCTTCTGCTGTGTAGTAGCAGCAAAGACTGTGGGTCTGGAAGAAACAGTGAAGGGGCTGCAGTCAAATATCATGCCTAGAATAAATTTAGGCATGAGATTTAGCATTATCTCCTAACTGTCTCTTATTTCCCTGCTGCAAGAAGGGCAGAGCAGCATTCAGATGTTAGATTTATGGCTGCACTCTATGACCTCAGATGTCTTTCCCAACCTGAATGATCCTAGGGCAGGCTTATACTGCGGAATGTTGGTGGCATAGTCTGTGAAAGTAGTAAGAGAGTGGAGGAAGACAGTACTAATGAACACTTAAGAACAGACAGGCTTACATTTAAATCCTCACCGCCAGGTTTTTTTCCCCTTGCTACTCAGTCACTGAAGAGGGAAAGCAATAGAGAAGAGAGCAGAAGGAAAGAAAAAAAAGAAGCATCACCCAGATGATTACCTGGAAGCCAATGACTTGTAGCTCATTGTGAAGATCATCTAGAACTCGCCTACCATCAAAGATAAATGCAGGCTTGAGCATTTTCTTATGAATACGTTCATAATCCAACTCCTGTAACGAGTAATTAAAGCAAATAGAATAAATAAGCAACATAACACACTTTTTTTCTTTAGTTTAAATTAAAGGTAACATTTACCTTAAACATGTCCCATTCAGTGCAAATTACAAGGGCATGAGCTCCATCACAGGCTTCATAGGGATCTTTACTGATAGTGACCAACCGAGACACTGCAACAGAAGGAAAAGAGTTTTATTCTGCATGTCTTTAGCATGAACCAGGCAGGTTTCTGGCAAATAAGTCTCCTTCCTTGCCCTACATAAACAAGTGGTTTCAAGTCACTCACCTAGAGATATTTTCTACCAAGATACTTAATATTTTGATTTTACTTATTTAAATGAAAGCAGGTTGTACCTGGCATCTGAGTAGTCAGAGCACTTAAATGTTTGAAGTCAAGCATTCAAATTTGATGTAAACAGTCAAGCATCAAGCACATCTCTAGAATTTGAAGGTATTATGGAGTGCTCGAATGCCAACTCCCACAAAGGTCATTGTCTGTACAACAGTAGCACATCACAGTTTCTATTTAACACTCAGTTCACACTAGAGAAGAGACACACGTGGCTCCCCAGGGACTGCCTGAGCAACTGCCTAGAGGAAAGCCTTCCCTTTCCCTCTAATTCAAGGTCATGTCTCATAATGTACACCCTTCATTCTTCATCACAGCTCAATTTGCTCCATTCTCTTCACCTCTAGAAGCCTCAACTATTCTCCCCATCCATCAGCTCCATTCCCCCTCTCCCCAGGAAGAAAACAGAAGTCCCAAATACCCCTTACCTCTGTAATCATAGGTGATTATTTTAAAGTTTTCTTGAATGTAAAGGAACAAATTTGGAAGTGATATGAGGGAAGGGAGAATGCTTAATAGTGCATTCCAGAATCACTTCTTTATTTCTATTTTAGATATGTAAGAAAGAACTAAGATATAACTCTGGGCACGAAGGAACTGTCAGAATTAGTCTGTCCTCCTGGACATTCTTTTTTCTCTTTCTTATAATTATTCAGAGATAAAATTCTAGGCATCTATTCAAATTAGTGTTTATTGAAAGAAAAATATACAATGGTTGAGAATTAGCATTTATCCACAAAAGCTACAGGGAAAGGAAGAAGAATGAGAGTAATCCTCTGAGCTATAACAACTTTCTAGTAAGTACAACCAACAGTACAATGATGTCATGCTGAAAATGAATTTATCATACTTAAACAGACCCGTGTATATTGAGAATAGGGTGGAAAGAGGAATAAACTTTATATGAGAATTCTTACCTTGGTTATCTTCTGAGACACCCAGATGTGAGAGATCAAAGATGATTTGCTCTTTAGGTACTTTAGGGTCATAGATATGCAGCTTTGCTCCTTCATCCATTAAATACTTGCTAATGTAGATACTGGATGACTCTCTACAGAAGAGAATCAATAAGTTAAAGAACCAGGTAAGGAAAGTTTTCAAGTATCATGATATGTGATGCCAGAGTTTTTATATCATTTTGACATAAATATCTCAGTGGCAACCATGCCAGCAGGAAACCTGTAATCTTGATGGATACCAAGGAGAATAATATCAAAAGGTTTGTCTCTCTTTTGCTGAATCGACCAAGATAGATAATAAGTCTGATAACCCCTAGTGACCAAAATTATAAAGGCCTAGAGTTTATAAGCTTTCCCCACAAACTGCAGTTGAAGAGTTGTATCAAGTTCAACCTTTACAGGAGAACAGAATTAAACACTTCAGGAAATCAAGCTGAAACTCTGATTTCACAAAGCAACTTAGAACCAGCTGCAAAAGTGTTTGCATTCTTTTCTGTGGAGAATGGAAAGAGTCTGTCAAAAGCTGTCTTTGCTTGTGCAAGTTAATAAGGATTAGAATTATCTGCAACTTCTGGATGATTCAGGTCTGTTGTAGAGGTCAAGAATCAGCTCTCACCCATTTAAGAAAGACTAATCCCTGTTACAAACCAATTCAGACACAAGAAAAAAAAGGGTCCCATATCGAGATATTAATTCAATTCAGTGGTGAGCATTAGTTGGGTGGCTGGTGACAGCTGTAGGGAATCCATGCAGGTGAACTGGGCTTGCTTGCTTACCTTGTGTCCCCAGTATCCTTTTTGAACGCAAACCCTAAAATAGCAATCTTCTTGTCAGTGACAGTATTAAACAAACTGTCAATAATGCGGGAAGCAAATCTTCTTCTCTGATAATCATTCATGTCTATTACCTGAAATTATACAAGCCATGAGAGTACAGAAGGGAGGAGCCATTTTAAACTATAAACAGATTCTATTAACAATTAAGTTGAACTACCCACACATAAATTTAACAGAGAAAGCTAAGCATTTTTACCCAGTATCATAAGCAAGCCAAAGATAAATTTAGTTAATTTATCAAATTCTGAGAAAAAAATCCTGTTTAATGAGTGAACACTGATGCACATATACACATCTTAACATGTGTTATCTAGTTTAAAGGCTAGGATTTTTTTCAGATTGCTTTCTTACAAAAATTAAAACTTACTGCTTTCCATGTCTCTGCCTAGAACACAATTTCAGTGTTAGGGACTTGCAGTCACAGGGACATCCCATTGCCAGACCTGTACTTTTTTACATGCCATGTGTAAAAACTGTGAGAATATTTTTAGCCTTTTTAATCCACACTAACAGATGCCAATACACAAAACCTGTATAATTCAACCTTGCTTTTGTTATAACATGCAAGTGTCCAATTGTTCCTTGGGATGGAGAAGAGTGAAGGCAGAAAAGACTAACCAAAATGAAGACCAAAAAAAGCAAATTTGCTAATAAGGCAGGCAAATCATGTACTTGGTATTCTGGGGGCATCTGCTAGGCAGTCTTACTTGACCACCACAGACAAATCAGGAAAATAAACCAAAGGGGTTTTTTGACCATCCCACACATCTCAAAGCTTCTCAGTCAGGACTAGGAAGAAAGCTGAGGTGCTTTCACTGGTTAATAGGGAAATGCTTGCTAGTACAGGCTGGGTATCATTGCTGCATTGGAGCCAGGCCTGAGAGCATCCGTATCTTCCCAACCATTCCTAACATTAAACCCAGGAACAACAGTAACCATGTTTATTTTTAAAAATACTAAGATCTACTGAGCTCTTTTAGAACTGTAAAAGTAGACCCTGAGGAAAAGATCACAAGTTCTGAATTCAAAGTGGACAGATACCAACTGCAAAAGAAAGAGAGGAAACACAATGCTTGTACTTCATGTTTTCTACTGCTGCTAGACAGTTTCAGATCCATTTGATCCAAGGAACTTAATTCACCCCCAAAAAAAAGCCTGAGCACCCACAAGTATCAACTGCCAGTGTTAGGCTGAGGGCCCTGAAATGTAAAGGTGATCAGCACTAAGGTCTCTGCTTCTGGGAGCTGAAACAATGTTTATGTGGATAATGCTTAAAAGCTCAATGCCTAAAAGCTGAGTGCTGAAGAAACACCACCCTCTGAAACAATTGGTGAAGAACTTGTACCTGTTGCCAGTAGCGAGCTACCTCAGGTAAGTTCAGTGCCTCACAGAGGTACACTAAATTCAAGACATCCTTCTGAAAGCAGCTACCTCCAAACCCTGAAAGAGAAAGCAGTTATTTTACAGGTGACTAAGGTACCAATCAAAGCCAATCTGTGGAACCAAGTAGGTTTTGGCAATCACTGACATAGTCAGTACTATAATTTTTCCCAGTATTTCCCTGCTAGCAAATGAAAAACCTTAAACTATTAAAATCTGACTCCTGGACCTACTTACTTTGTCAATAACAGAAGGCTTAATTATGCTTCAGGTTCCACTGAAATCAATGGAAGTTTTAACACAGAAACCTGAATCTGTATGAGAAAAAGCAACTATGGGCTATTATTAAAAGTAGGTAGACAAGCTCCTGGGTCTGTTCTCCCCCCACCGCAAGATTTAGACTAATATTACTCAAAATAAGTCTGTTAGGATTAAGTTCCTTCCTCTTGCACCTCCAAATGGATATCCAATCATTGCCAAGAACCAAAGATCACCACAGCTGACCAAGGGAGAACTGAGACAGAGGGATCCTTGAACCTAGAACTTTGCTCAGCAAGCAGAGTCCCAGAAACAACACACTGTAGAAGGAATTATAACAACCTAGTAGCAATTTTTGGTAATGCATATGCTATCTATTTTTCACTCTTGCATGGACTCTAGGATAGGTTATATATAATAAGGTTACTTTAAAGTAACAGTTTCTAGCACAACACCATACAGAGAGACTTTAGTCTTGTTCTGAAGTTTGAAAGTTTGATGCACCGATCACCACTTCATCACATTTTACTCTCTCATAAATCTAATCCAGAAATGACTGTATATGGCATTTAGTGCCATGGTGTAGCTGACAAGGTGGTGATTGGTCAAAGGTTGGACTCAATCTTGGAGGTCTTTTCCAACCTTATGATCCTATGAATTCATCCTACAAATAAGAATCACACATTACACATTCTAAGCTAGAGGTATTCTCTCCCTCAGGCCACTGGCAGCAACTCCCAAACAAAACTGCAGCAGTTGCAATTGGGAAGACATCTTAGAGAGCACTGTCATCAATGATGCTACAGAAAAATTAAGTCACAGCTTTTCTTTCCAGTGTCACAGGCACGGTAAACTATGCACTCTGAACTCTCCAGTTTCAGGTTGCTGGGTCTGGAGCAACCTCAGTTCTACATATTTTACCAGAAAAATGGATTTATACTACAGTAATATTTTCATATATTAAGCACTTCTAATGCTGTAGAAAATTTTAGAGAATCAGATTACTTATTTTAAACAGAAGCCCAGTGGGAAAAAAGAAAGGAGGAATTTTTCATTTACCAACACTGGCTTTGAGAAATTTATTTCCAATTCTTTGGTCTGTTCCAATAGCTCTTGCTACTTCTTCAACATCTGCTCCTGTAGCTTCACATAGAGCACTGATTGAGTTAATGCTGCTGATTCTTTGGGCAAGGAAAGCGTTAGCTGCCTGCAAATAAAAAGCACAGTAAAGAACTTCATTTTTCCAGAAACCAAGATGTCCACAGACCAAAGGGAGTTGCTGCTGAAAGGATTACTTTAGTATCTGTGAACTCTGTTGACAAAAAAAAGGGTAACATAAGTTTAATATACAGATGCCAGTTAATTGGATTTAAGCAAAACAGGAAAATGCTTAACTTGCAGAGTTTGAACCATTTCATGACGGTAATCAATTTCTGCAGCACTGGATGTTTGCTCTTAGTAATAACTAATAGCAATAAAAGTGAGAAAAGGACTTTATGAAGTCAAAATCATCTATTAACTAGGCCAGCTGAGAACTGGAAAAGATCAATATCCTTTGACATATGCACTGGGTCCTCGCAACCTCACCTGTCTTTCCTAGCTGCATCACTCAGTGTCAAAATTCTGCTTCTGACCTTTGTCTCACACCCCTTGCTCATTGCAGACCACAGCACGGAGCAACACTAACCAGCTTAGAAAGTTCTGATGACCAGGTATTGGTTGTGATGATTTTTTCTTTGGGCACCCAGTGCTCATAAACAGCACACAGAGCACGGACAGCTTTCTGTCCCTCTGGAGAGTCATCTCCACCGATCAGCACTCTGTCCGGGTTCTTCAGGTCCTTGATGGCTGTTCCCTCGGCAAGGAACTCTGGGTTAGACAGCACCTACATGCACAGCAAAAAAAGAACAACCGGTAAAAGCCAAAAGTAATAGCCAGCCTTTAAATACACAATGCAAAGATTATGTTTACCTGCAAATCCAAGTTAGGCTTAGTATTAGCATCAAATATTCGACGAATGCTTTCTGCAGCACGTACTGGAACTGTGCTTTTCTCAGTGACAATTTTATAGCCATTGGAATTCTGTACAATTCTTCTAGCACAAGCTTCAATGTATTTCAGATCAGCTGCTCGGCCTTTTCCCATTCCATAGGTCTTTGTTGGTGTATTAACCTAATTGCAAATACATGAAAAGGGAAGAAATGTTACAGGTCAGTACCTCTTGTGTTAAGAGCCAAGGTGAAATTGTTCTTCTCAGGGGAAGGAAAATGCTTCTACCCCAGAATTATTCTGGCTACCACATCAGATGAAGAGGTATTAGCTGTCTCAATTACCCAATTTGTTTTCTACAGAAAGCTTACTGGTCTCTATTCAAATGGGATTTAAACAAGAGCAATTCATAGCAGCTCTGCAGGCTTTGGTGAAACAATCCTTATTCTGGAAACAACAGTAATTTCTTCATGATTATGGCCAGCCACTTCTTGTTACCTGTCCCACATCAGGAGTGCAAAGACTCTTGTAAGAATCTTGTGGCCAGTGAGGCAACTATAGTTTAAACTCACTTTGCAATGAAACATAAGTGTAGGGCTGATGAAACTTAGTATACTGATGTACACAGAAAAGGCAACATGAGGGAAAACACGTAGTTTAGACTAAAACAGAGGGTCCTTTTCATTACAAATGGAAAGAAGAAATGGCAACAATGTGTAAAACACAACAGCTTGTTTTGAACCAAGGATAGGTGGCAATATATGGGCTGTATTAGTGGCTGTCATCCAGCCACGTAGCATTCATTTTAGACTTAATGAATAAAGAAAAATACTGTCAGAAAGGGAGCTCCATACTACAGTGCCCTAACAAAGAGGAGACCTCAAGAAAAAAGGACTTTAACAAAAAACTTAACTATGGCCTACCAAGGCAAATAGCAATCAGTTCTTTTGGATTCTGCATTAGTAACAACCTCTAAATTACAAAAGGTTCATCTTTGAAACCTCTTTCTAGTGGTGTCAATAGCTATGAAATATTAAAGCCATCCCTGCTTCCATTAATACATTATTTTGAAAAGCTTCTAGAAATAGGTCATCTTTGTAACCAAATAACCAGCATATGATTTTGCACATCTGCCTAGGAATTCTATCATTATTATCAAGGTCCCACAGACTTCACAAGTACACTGCAATGACAGAGCTGCACTACATTCTGCTCTGACTCCATACACCTAACCAAGTTAAAGATTAACACTACCATTTTGACTTAGAACCTGTTCTTTTGTCAAAGGTGCTACTGGCTGTAAGAAAAACTAATAAAAAGCTTACTTAACACTTTCCCACAGTACACAGAAAGACAATGAGAAATCTGTGACACAATGACATGACATTGCTAAGTGAATCTACATGACAAAACAAAGGCAACTTCCTAAAGGAAAAGCAACATAATTACTTGATAAGAAAGAAAAAAAAAATAAACACAAGCACCTTCTTCTCCCAAACTTACAGAAATAAATACAAGATCAGCTTCTCTAATGGCATCATCAATACTGGTAGAAAAGAAGAGGTTTTTGCCTCGACAGGATTCTACTACTTCTTGTAACCCTGGCTGAAAAAGAAGCAGAAAAAAAACCAGTTAAGATTAATGTTAGAAGAACAGCAAACTCTATGCCCAAACAGAATATAATTTCAGATATAGAAAGACTTTATTTTTGTCCCCTGTCAGTGCAGCATGTTTTCAGCCTGGTAGAAGTAAAGCTTCTGAAGATTTACACAGTAAAAAAAATTAAGCTCTTTCTTATTCAAAAGACTCACAATGCTGTCCTGAAACTTTCAGCCACAGTGAATTGCTTATTTGCACAGCCAGAATTTAGCTTTCAGTTATTCCCATGCTCAGTTCTACTACCACGAGAAGCAATCAAAGTACACCTGCAGAGTGATGGTAAGTGGATTCAAGAAGACGTACAATATTCCCTAGACTGCAAACAAAAGAGGTGGTCCCAATTCTCCTTTTCCCTCATTCCATGACGCCCTCAATATCAGATCTAAAACTGCTCCAGCACAAAAAAAGCACCCCATTAAGTCTTCCACCAAGTAAGAAAGCCCAGACCCAGTGAAAGATAGGCAGCAGAGACACACAGGAAATCAATACCACTCCTTTCAGCAACCACCCATCTTTGGGCCAGATTAAACTTATCATGGCACCACTCCTACAGTGTGGAAGAATCACAACAGTCATAATATGATTAAATTCTTTCCAGAGATATATATGATGCTGTAACACTTCCCTGTCTCTTAACACTTCCACTCAGAAAAGAGAGGCAGGAGGTCACATATAAATGAGCAATCCTCTGTACCAGAATGGTCTCTTCAAAACTTTTAACCAAGATATAGTTGTCACAGATAAAACTGTCACAGATTAAAAAAAGCTTTTACTTTTTGTCTGAATAGTCAGCCATGCACTTTCACGTGGCAATCATATCTCCAACTTGAGACACCTATCATGACATTAGATATTTAAGTAAATGCCAGAAAGGCAAAGGTTTTCTTCTCTCCATCCAGTGAACAAGCAGAAGCTTTCTTATGCAAGACATTTTTACTGTCTCATTTTATATTAAATACCACCCACTTAGAAGAAAAACAAAGGTCAGACAGGCAAAATAACATGTCTTACAACTCATCGAATATTCCAACTATGGTCTTACAATGGGATGTAAATAGAAAGGCAGCCCACTAGACAATTTCTGACACTGAAAAGAAAAAATCCAACCCAAAAACCCACAAAAAGCTCACTGTGCTATGACTCAATTTTACAACTGTCTGAACTAACTCTTGGCAGTTTTTGTACATTCTTTGTAAGCAAAGGACACCATTCCAGGAAACAGATGTTACAAGTTTGGTGTTTTTTTAAAAAAATCATGCCAAGGCAAGCTCTACTTTAGCTCATTCAGTCTAACTGTTAAGAGAAAACAAAGTACTTGCTTTCAACTTTACTCATGTCTCACCTGCTAATCTGAACATTATACAGTTTCTTTTGAATTTATATAACAAAGGAGGTCTATTCATCTTGACTTAGTCACAGTATAGCTCTGGTTTTAAGAGGGAAGAAGACTTCTTATAGCAAAAGTGCAACTGTTAGTGCCAGTCAGATGCCTTGTCTTTGAGATATGGGTGAAGATAAGTTTTCACTCCTATTAAAGAACTCAAATCTATAAAAACTGTATTTCACTAAAGAATGAAGGAAAGAAAGAGAGACCTATTCTTTTATGATGAAAAAGAGTGAAAAACAACAAATGCTAAGAGAAGCAAAATAGAAAATGCTCTATGTATTTTCAAATTAAAGTTATTCTGCAATAAAGGAGTAACAGTGTGGTACATTTATTTGGCCTAGTCTTCCCAGGCCAAATTAAAGATTTATGGTACAACTGAATCAGAAACATGACTGTTCCCATCTTTCCACATAATTTAAATTGGGTGGCACAGATTGGATTTTAGCAGTATTCAGAATGCAAATAAAGCTCACAGCTCAGTATGACACATTTATAGTGTACTACAAAACAGCAGGTAGTATCTGTAATTGAGCAAGAAGACAAGGTCATGACCGAATCAGGTCCCAAAGAAGATCAGCATGATTTAGCACAATTCACTATATATAGAATTACATTTTCCTTATCTGGCCCTTCATGTAATCATTAATACACATCTGCACCAGCTGCATTAAGCTATTTCCAAAATATGGTTTAATGAGCAGTAGTGATAAGCAGCTGCTCCAGAATATCCTTTTTGAAGGACATCACTGATGTGCTAAGCTTGACAAGCTTCAGAAATGGACAATGGGGAAATAGTAGTATTTCCATGTAGTAGGTGGCAAGTAAAGGCAACACTGGCTGGAAGAAGAGACAACAGTGATATTTACCTCGTAGATTGGGAGCGTGTCTGAATTCCAGGCATTGATTCTGGCCTCGTTGACATCCACAACAGTAACTTTGATATTGGGGCACATTTGTGCAATAACACTACAGGTTGGCCCACCAACATAACCAGCACCAATGCAGCAAATCTTCTTAATTTCAAACATGATTGCTCTAGTAAGAGGAGGGTGAAATGGAAAATCAGAAGTTACAAATTAAAATACCGGCCAACAATTCAAGGAAAACAAAGAGTATTAGTGATTTCAAATTTTATTATGCTGCGGCCCACAGAAGCGTTTTCTTACTGATTTCAAGCTGGTCTCTTGAAATTAACTGCTGCTCCTGTCTCCAACCAGGGAAGGTTTTTGGAGCCTGCCCCTACCCGCAGCGCCGGCATCCACAGATCACCAAAGAAGCGTTTCTGTGGTCGCTTTGAGCCAGACACCCCCACCACCCCCCCTGGGCCGAGGAATTGCTGCTGCCGCGGCAGTCCCGGGCACGGAGCACACAGAGCCCGGCGGGGCCCCAGGCTGCGGCCACAGCCGCGCCCTGCCCCGGGAGCCCCTCGGCCGGGAAAGGGAGGCCGCAGCTCCCGCCTCCTCCCCGAAGAAGGGCGCGGGCCGGGCCAGCCCCGTGGGCTCCATCCCCGGGAGCGCAGCGGGAAGGGAGCGGCTCCCCGGCCGCGGCCCGGGCCGGGAAGGGCCCCCCGGGACGGCAGCGAGGGACTCGCGGCCGGCACCGCAGCCGCAGCACGGACACTCACCGCGGGCAGGCAGGCGCG
>VZTT01062011.1:22174-32413 GCA_013400855.1 Buphagus erythrorhynchus
GCTCCCCGCCCGCCGCCGTGCCGGCGAATGGCCGCGGGACGGCCGAGGAGCCGCAGGGCCCCCGGGCGCGGCTGGGAACTCCGCGGCTGGGCCCTCCGCGGCTGGGCCGCCGAGCTGCTCCTGCCTCAGGGTATTTTTGTAAGAGAACTTAATTGAGGTGGTTGAATAATTTTTTTGTCCTTCAGCTGTGGTTACTGTGAAGTAAAGAAGGCGGTGTTCGTTCTCTCTCCAGTAACATAGCACCGTCTCAACAAAGAGAAGGGAAAACTGGATAGGTTACAGTAAAGTTCAGTGTTTAAAGTTGAGATGGTGAACATTGCCCAGAAGAAGGAAATAAAACGAGATTGCACTCTTGCTCATGTGACCTGGGCACTGCCCAAGGACCTCTTGCCTAGCAGTAATAAAGTTCTCAGAAAATGCTCTTGCCTTTTATGTAAACATGGTACCATATTAGTATACCACATCTGACTCTGGGAGCAGAAAGATTGTGAGAAATCTGCTGTCTTTTCTTCTCCAGTACATTTAAGTTCACTTATACTACCTCTCCTAGAAGCTGGGTGTGGGATTTTGCTCCACCTGCATTATTGCAGTGATTTAGAATCTTTAAACAGATTATAATTTCTGTGTTAAATGTTGACAGACTAGGTGGATAATACATACGTGTTCTTATCAAAGTGACTAAAGAATTGCCTTCTTCTTACATGGCATTTTCATCCATAGCTCTTATAACATATTTTTAAAAATTGAATCATTATTTCTGGTTTATATTTTATCCTGCTACTACTTTGGAGGATCTGGTCTTTTCCTAGAAGAATCTCTACCTATTTGAGTGAGTACATACTGTAATCACAGGTCCTTTAGAAATGCCTGTAAAAATACGTGTGTTTCTACTGAAAGAGCCTACTGAGGTCTGCAGTCAGTGGAGGATCCTGGCAGATTCAGCGTGGTTAACCAAAGAACCCCCTGGCAAAGGCACGGGGTTCACTGTGTTTATTCTGGAGTAAAAACAAGTCATACTTTTTCTCATTGCTTACTGGCACAGAATCTGTTTTAAACACATCTAGGTGTTTGGTTTTTTTCCCCCAGGGAAACCTAAGCAAAGCAACTAGAAGCTCAGTGAGTGACTCAGAAGTCAGTCTCACTGTACCATCCTCTTCAAACCCCCATCTATCTCCTTAGGTCTCAGAATAGCCATGAAGGCGTACATTTGTACTGCAAGAATGTTATCTGGTCCCTCTATACCAGCCAGAACCAAAAACACTTCAGGTCCTTTAGATGGTCCCCTGAGGATGTTGGTAAGTGTGCTCAGTGTGTGCCTGCCACGCAAGGAGTGGATTTTATAGGAACAGGAGGGGTGGGTACAGTGGTTATGTGCAAGGCTGGGTGTGTGTGAGAAGGGCTTCCCTCTGCCTGCTGGTGTATGTAGGGTAGCTAGTAGTTCATTAGAGTCAGCTAATGCCTCCCAATTACTGAGTTTGCTAAGGCAAGAGCTTCAGAGCCTTCCTCAGCTGCGAGGGGTTCAGGCATACTTACCTCAGGAGAGTGCTGTGTCCTAGAGATTATAAAGAAACATGTGGATCTAACTCTCCACCTGCATCTATGCTACTTGCCAAGGAGCTTCAAAGGGGATATTTTTTGTATCTGATAATCATGGTCCTTTCCTGGGAGGAGAAAGGCCTGTGTTGTTGTCTATTATTTGAGAGCTGTTTAAAATGTCTGAAGAGCCCCTGGAACAAGCAATGGACCCCAGTCCCTTTTCTCAAAAGCAAAGGACCTTCACTGATGCACAGTCACACCCCTGCCTGGGATATCGATCTCGCATTCTATCTTGCAAACAGCACAATTTAACCTGAAGGGTTGGACTGCATGATCCTGGAGGTCTTTTCCAGCCTAAATGATTCTGTGAAAGGTTGACGAGGGCTGCTCTTATTTCCCTATAGCCAACACTCTGGTGGTGAGGGCACTGCGGGCAGATTAAAAAATGCAGGGCTCAAAGGCATTGCAATGAAAAGGGTGTGAAGTTTGGGTTTCTCCTCTTACAGAAAAAATTCTGAATTACTGAATGGGATCTTCTTGGTTTCATTTACCAGGACATAGAATTTTTTGCAGCAGCATGCGGGGCAAGAAAGCTTATGTAAGGCTGCTGCAAAACAGATGAGGCTGATCCACTGTTGGCCGTTTTTAAAAATAAAAGTTGTGATTTCTGCTGTTCTTTTTGAAGGCTCAATATAGACTGTGAATACTTTTGCAGTACAGGATAAGTAAACTAAATAACAGCAGGAATGGGATTTCGGGTGTATGTTTTTCTTTAGCATTGGCAATTGACTAGTTCGGGTGAATCCCTCTTCCAGCATATTGGGGAGTGGGTTTGAGGCCACACCTCTGCCTTCCCAGAAACCACTGAGCAAAGAGTGATCCGAATGCCAAAGCTGGGTGGAGGGGCCACTTTCCAGCTCCCATGTACAAGCCGTTCCATTATGCAAGGGAGAAATCATGACTTTTGAAGGATTTGGGGGATGAGGGGAAGGAAAGGGAAGACAAAGAGCAAGTGAGTGCATGATAGCATACTGGCATCCTGATGTTGGAGGTGGGAGGAAAAGCCAGCAAAGAGCCCTGGATATTAAAGAAGTTTTGAACCCTGTCTGCTTAGTGTTAAATATCAGTCTGATCACAAGATTTAGCTGATCATTAACTAAAGGCAACAGAGTTTATGTGATCAGTTTCTGACACTAACATCTGACACAGATTCAACAACCACTGTTGTGTCAAGCCTTTCTTTAATTTTTGAGAAAGCATGACTGGGAGGTAACCCCACCTGTAACTAGGAAATCTGAGGTACTCGGCAACAGTCCCAGGCTGAGGCACAAAAGTGCCCAGAAGACCAGTTGGATCAGTATTTGAATCCATGCTTTGTATTTTACAGTGTTAAGAGGAAGGAAGGAGATGCAGCTAAAGAGATTATTCAGGACTGCGGGACTGGGCATGCGCGTTGAAAAGGCTCCAACAGCTGCATAAAGCAATCATATGCCACTTTTGAGCACAGGGAGACAAGAGCCTGAGCTCTACGTGTGCTCAGAGCCAACACTGTCTTGCTACAAGAGATATTTTCTGCCTGGCGTGTCCCTACTTACACCATCTCCTCATCTCCACCTCTCTGGTTCACCAGAACTTTGATATTGCTAAACAGTTTGACAGTTTGCCCAAACACCTAATACAGTATTTTCTTTACTGGTGACAACCAGCCTCTCAAACTGCAATTATTGGTAAAATTTGTTGCAAAGTGCAGTGAATTTCTGTTAAGGTTCAACATGCTTGTTTGCATAGGGCATGGAACATCTGGACAATAACTTCATCAGGTCTCATGTGCAATATTGCCATGTAAATAAAACCCCAAAGCCATGCAGGATTAAAACTTTTGAAAGTTGGAGGAAGACCACCTTGAGAACTCTGATGAAAATATCCTGTCAAACCCCATTCTTTAAGTTACTGCACAATGTTTTGTTTCCCAGTACATGACCTTCCTCTAATTACATTATTTAAAGCTCTCATTATACACCGAAATTATTCACACTTCCTTCCAGGCATGATTATGTTTGGTGGCCTATCTGTTGTTTTGTAAGTGCCTCTTTTTTTTCATTCTCTTCTGATGTTTTTCTGGAAACCATACACATCATACCAGACATCAAAGCTGTTCTTCCAGAAGCAGTGCTGTGGGCAGCAGCATTGCTTTTCTGAACACAGGGTACACTGCAGCTCCACCAGGAGAGCCATTTCAGGCTAACAGCCATCTCAACAGTAAGGAAATATTAAATGCTACAACTAATGCAATGGAAGTAAGAGCAGCCAGATAAGGCACTGCTTTTCATCACTGCCCCATTGGAGAGAAATCATCTTGTAGCATCCCTTCTTTAAAGGGTTTTACTCAGCTGAGCTGTTCCATTGCCATAATAGTTGTTTGCCTAAAATAAGGTGAAGATTTGATCTACCCTCACAGTATAGCTAAAAGCTAATTTGGCTTAATCTCTTCCCCTTACATACTGAAGCCCAACACAAGCATACAGCAGGAGGGGGTGTCAGAGACAAGATGCATTTGTGATTTAAATTGAAAGCTAATATTTGATAAAGGAGGGAATGATTATTTGGATTATCTGTTTCAAACAAGACTGCATGAAATCACTAAGGGAGTTGAAGAAACAATTTTTACTCATCATCACAAGAAAGCAGATTTTGATGCATTACCTGAAGTGCTTGATGTAGTGCCAGTCCTGTGGAGGCTTCTTTGGTTTCTTTTCTTGCGAATCATTTTCATTTCATCATTTATCATTTCAAGTTCTGCCATAAACTGAACACTTTTTTTAAGATTTGCTTTTTATATTGAACCAATTGCTGTGACCTTCAAAATGTTGTAGAGTGGTGGGGTTTTTCACTGGTCTGCTAAAGGAAACCTATTTTCTGTTTTCTAGGATCTTCAACATTTTAAGGATAGTTTTTTCAGCAGAAGAAATTAATTTTAAACCAGTTATAAGTCAGGAAACTATATAGTCACAAAAATTATTTCTCTGTTTCATCATTTATAGCTTGGAAGATGTAACAACAAAACCTATAAATGTGAAGGACTTTTTTCTTAAACTTTGCTACATGTGATTTTTGATTACAAGTTACTGCTTTATTTTCAGGAAGTATTTTTCAGTAACACTTTCCATAAAAGCAAAAAGAGTGAAACCTTTAAAAAGCTGTATATATATGGTGAATTATTATATATTGCCAAATATTGAAGCACATTTCTTTCAAACACCCCCTCTGGCCAGTGCTCTGACCTGGAGATGTTAAAAAGGTAGTGTGGAAGCCAGATTCTTCCAGCTATTATATTTAACTACAAAGTGTCTGCTACGGGAGTTGGCAATTTTGATACAAGTATTCAGTTATTTTTCCTATATGAAAAGAAAAATCTTCAGCTGATGTTGCCTTGAAGTTCGTAAGAGTTGTGTTGTTTTACAAGTGAGGATGTGGTTCAGCATGGAATATTCTGCTTCTTCTCCCACCCCAAGGTCCAGATCATTGCAGTGAATGGCACTGTGGGACATTGGCTGGTACTGAACAAATATGGAGAAGGAGAAAAGGATATAAGTAGTCCATTTTTGCAAGGAATCCACTTAACGGAATATTTTGCTGCAATGATTTGGTGTATTTTTCCCAAACATCTTAGATAGGGTAATTTTTTTTTTCAGGCTTTGGGGCACAGTAATTTCAAATTACCTGGTGATCTTGAACAGCTAGGCCTTGTACAGATCCATTCAACAATGTGAATTTATATTTGTGGCGATTTCCTTTCTGCATCACTTTTCCCAATAGGCATCTGCATCCCTGGCAAACATTTTAACAAGTGTACTTAGAAGTTCATCTTTAGTTTTAGGGGTTATTTATAATCTCATGTTTGAATAAAAGAGTAAATTTTGATGAGCAGACATTAATGATATTTGAGTAAGATCTTGTACTTTCTAGAGCGACTCAAATGCCTAAAATATTTTTTTACTTGTTGTTATTATTATATTATTCTGATTTTGTTTCTGATTCTCTGGTATTTATTGCCACTATCTCTGGATAACTGTGTATTATTTTAAACCTTAATGCTCCTGTGGTTCTCCTTCCTCAGATTAACACCGGAATCGCTAATGAGTGATCTGAGTTGCTGTTGAGGCAGTGCTCAGAATTTTGTGCTCTGCTTCCAGAGAAGAGTGCTGCACTTCATGGGAACAGAGAGGAAGCAGCATGTCTCCACTACTCCTACACACTGTCTTAGAGCCATTGCAGCATCCTCCTTCCTCAAAGCAGCTCTGGGTCCAACACTGCCAAGATCTAGAACTAGAAAATAGATTGCAAATGCCAAAGTAGTAGGATTTGATCTAAAATAAAGTAACACAATCAGCATATTTGTCATTACTTTTCTTCCTGTGTTATTTCTAACTTCCTAGGTTGCATAACTGCTTCGAACAGCAAATGGCAGAGGTATCCATATTGGTCATCAAAGTATCTTAAACCTTGGAAACTGCTTTTTATTTGTTCTGACTTACTTGAGATACATACAGTAGGCAAGTGTCCATTAGAAAAGTTAGAATTTATGTTTTAAAAGTTACACAGGTGACACACTAGTTTTACTGATTTTTAGATGATTTCAAATTACCTTAGAAATTGATAGGTTGGTGCAGTCCTATATCTTATATAAAAACTAAAAGACAAAGAAAGAGTTTACTAATGATTGCTATTTATTTTGTTAAGTCAATAAAAAGTGCATAGTACAAGCCCTTTATCCCAATCCAAGTACTCAGTAAAAGATTACTAGGAAACTGCAAATGGCACAGATGATTTTTTGTTTGGCATAATTCAGATATTTTAAACCACCAATTTACATTAAGTACATGACATCATCACTCTTCCTTTTTCAATCATGAATATTACAAGGCTAAGTGATCTGCAGACAGTGCATGAATACATATGATTTCTCATTTCAGAGTATAGTAATTGTGTTAAGCAGACTCTAAAAATACTATTGTTTTAACAAAGTTAAGGAATAATTGTAAATTTCCCTCCATATTTCCCAAGTTGCTACAACTTGCAACTCTTACTAACCAAGCTTAAAACCATCATTACAGTACTGATCATATCCTGGAGCTTTGCATACCACTAATTTCTTCCATACTTCCCAAAATCTACCATTTTCCATATCTGTAACCACAATACAATTATTAAATCACAAATTACATCACTAAAGGCCAGATTTCTGCCACCCTTACTAAAGCTGCTACTAGTACATTATCTCAGAGTAGTTCCACAAACTTCAGTGCAACTACTTGATGAGTAAGGCACTATTTAACACAAATAAGAGTGGCAAAATACAGTCCTATGGTTACTTACTTTTATTTTAATTAAGAGTGCTGATCTGAAGTTTATATCTTGGAGCGAGTATCTGAATTTAAAAGGCATACATTTTGATGTGGGATAGTGGCCTGGCTCTTCAGTAAAACATGGCCTGGCTCTTTAGTAAAACATTTTACAATAAAATATTTCCAATGTTCTTTTTCTTTTACATAGAAAATTTAAAATAGCAATTTACATGAGGAAAGCATACATGTATAAAATCACTGGGACAATTAGAGGAATTTCAAGCAAAGACATTTCATTTAAAAGTAAACCACAACATTCCTCTGAACAAAAACTTCATTTGCCAAGACTCTTAGAGTTGGGTGCATGTGGTAAGTTTTATAAATACATAAACATTTAACGGAGACTGATCCTCACGAGTGAGGAGCATCTCCTGTAAATCTCACCAACTCCCAAAAAGATGAGGAGTAGTGCTCTGTCTGAATAGAAGCCTGTTTCAGTTGGCTTTTTAATCAATTGGAAGCTTGTCTTATGCCTCCAATAGTGAAGAATTCTGGCCAAAAATCCTTGGAGAAAAAAGGTCAGTGTGGGAGATTATATATGTTTCCCTGTAGGTTCAACAAAATGATGCTGTATTACTTATTCTGAACAGTATCCGAAACACAAATGTACATGGAAGGCAAAAAGCATGCACTGGCAGAGTGCTTGTCCCAGTGACACCTTTACACAGTGTTTGTGGCCTGTATATTATTAGACATAATGGGACAAATTCTCTCAGATTCTCTCCTGCAGTTTCATTGCTTTATATGCACTGATGTCACTGAGAGCACCTGGCCCAATCTTCTTTTCTTTCTTTCTTTTTTTTTAACATGCTCCTATGCTTGGGAGCACACTATTCCATAGAAATTTAAAGGTCAATTACATCAAATTACAGAAGCTCTTCTTCAGGTCTACACTGTACCTTTACAAGGAGGCTTAACTGGCTCACCATTTACCCTGAAGAGCAAAACCCTGCATCTGTCAACCATGGGATCTGATGTGAGATTTTTGTTAGAGCCTGCTAATACAAACCTTTTTGAACTTTAAGAGTTAGCTCCTTCAGCTCCATAACTAAAGTCCTCATGAAATAAAGGTTTGTAGAGTAAGACTTAGAATTTCCATATGTCTGTTCTACTGACCTTTAAGGAAATAAGTTTCATGTTGGTAACATAAAAATTCTTGTAAATGTTCTTTACATTATTCTGATCAATTTTTCCAATTGAACAAGAAAAATATACAGTGTTGTTTATCTGTACATCTTTAAAATGTTCTTAAATTAATGTACATTAAAAAAGTAATTCCCATTTGCCATAATGGGAGATGTGCACAGGTGCGTGCACAGCCACACATACACACACTTAAACATACCACACATACACACAAATATTAGAGGGAAAAGACATGCCATATGTAGTCACCTGCAAGTTTGTTATTCTACAATTACAACTAGTAGATAAGGATGAAATGTTAAGAATTGCTGTTAACATACAGGTGAAAAAACCTGAATAATCCAGTACATGTTGTATACCAAAAGTTGGTAACTGTGGTAACTTCTTGGTATGATTTCATCCTGTCCAATATGCGTTACATCATGGCTAAAAACTTAATAAGGTACCAATTATGAAAAGACTATGCCAGGACAGAAAATTCTACCAAGTTCTTCTTACTAAATTTCTCATTTGATAAAGTCTGTAAGTAAACACATCTGGGTTTAGAGTATGTTTTTTTGACAACTTATTGAATAAGACATACAATTTATTAATGAAAATGGCTAAATTAACCTTTTTGGTGGTATAATATTTTGTGTAAAGTTCCCAATATATAGATCAAATCTTTGACAGTGGCAATCATCACATTCACTTACGTGTGCACACACACACACACACACAGAGTATAATTCTAGTGGACAATCCATACTTTTGCCAGCAACCCTGAAAACTGTGTTAGTGGTCCAAAGACCAGAATAAAAGCTGCTCTGAAACCAGGGCAAATATAAAACAATTTCTATTTTTCAGCATATAACTAAGTACTCCCAACCATAATGTAACTGTCAAAAACATACTGAAGAAGAAACATGAATTAATCTGAAGAAAGGTTAGTAACCTTCCATTCTTCTAGATGGACTGGGATTTTCTTTTTCTTTCAATGCGTATTAGAAATCACGGCAAAGAAATTAGGATCACTGTAACAGAAAGAGACTGAGTAGAATGTCCACAGTAACAGTAACAACCAAAAAACCCCTGCAATGCCCTACCATTATTCAAATTACAATCTTACAGGAATTGCAGTATCATATAAAGCAAAAATTAACTTAAAATTGAAGTCGCTAAAAGCAGTTCATGAAGATTACTGGTGAATGATAACTCTGCTCTACATAAATGAGAAAAGAAAACCATATTGAGTGGGGTTTAGGAGTAATCTGGTCACTTCGTTCATTTGGTCGTGCAAGGTTTTAGCTGCTGAACTCTTCCAATCCTAAATGCCTCTAGTCCACTGGTGGAGCTGGTGGTTCTTGTCCCTTGGGAGAAGAAAGGAGGAAAGGAAAAAAAAAGCAGGTACAGAATTAGAAACAGTGCTTCACATAGGAGGATTTAGCAACAGAAGAACTCAGGAGACTTACATTGTGTTTTCTTTCATGGTTTTTCAATATCCCTTAAAATAGTTAGAGTATAGGAGCATCAGAAAACTATACTTTTTCCTGTACTGAGATTTTTTCATAATCTCACATCTAGGACAAAGATCACCCTTCTCAAAGTATCATGCTGTAATTTTGTTTACTGACTTCTCTTAAAGCTGTGCTTGTCCCCTTTCACCTAAGAGGCAGGAGGCAGTTTCAACCAGGGACAGAGAGTGACCAGAAGACACTGCACCTGTGGCATCCCACAGCAGGCCTCACACTTAGCCTTCATGACTCCTTTCACTTTGGTTTAACTAATTTCAATTTTTGATGGAGTTCCAAGAAAATACAGGGGAAAAAATGGAAAAAAATTACTTTGTGTATTAAACGAAAATAGATGTAAGCTATTATAGAATCTCTCTGCAGGGGTCTTGTGCCTTACTAACTCTTGGGTTTGACTGGAGCTTTAGGCAGGTTCCAGGTATGCACCATCCAAGGCTGTAAGAGGACNTCTCAGTAAGAACAAGACAAGTGCAATCACCACCCAGGCCATCATTATCATGGCAAAGCTGATGCCATTGTCACTGGAGGAGTTTGGTCCTGGCACTACAGATGAGGAAAACTCAAGTTATAAAAGAGTAACAGCAGAGTTCTTTTCCCCAAGTGAAAACAAAAATGCAATCTCAGAAAAAAATCACTGAAAT
>VZTT01062013.1:1293-16663 GCA_013400855.1 Buphagus erythrorhynchus
GCTGTCCAGGAGTGGCACACTCATGGCTAACTTCAGCTGCTTGGTGTTATCATCCAGGCTGAGGCTGATGCTAGAACAACATGGAGGGCTTTGAAAGAGCTTAGAAAACTTCCTCCATGCTACAGCCTTTATTGCTCTTCACACTGTTGTCTGAAAGGGAACACCCTTAATATAAATTAATAACATACTTATCACAAAAAATGCAGTTATGAGGTAATGATTTAATTTATTTCCCCATAACAAGCCCATTATCAGGCACTATTTTCCATATGTATTCCAAAATTTGTCTCAGAATGTACTGAATAGACTCCAAGAGGCATAGATCTCAGCCATAACTATTTATTTGAATTTGTAGAGCTTAAGATAGTCATGTAGTGTTATCAATCTGAGTTACATGAGTATTTTAGTTTATACTGCTGACTTTATGCAACCTCAGTTCAGTCCTTCCAGCAGCTGGCCTTCAAAAATGCCCAACTAAATTAAACAGGGGAATAAAAATCTTTGAATGATGGAGGTTCAGTATTGTACCTTTGTTTTGCATGAACTGTGTTAAGTTACATTCAGCTTCTGATGTGTACTTGAAGCAATCTGTAGCAGAAAGTTTAATAATAAAGACCAGAAATAGATGACATTAGACAGACCCTTTGGGTGTCCCAGTAATACTAATTATTAATTCTTACGCTTTGAAGAAGCAGAAAAAGAATGTTTAAGGATTACAGAAGACTCACTGATTCCTGTTTGAATGACACTATATTTATAACTATAGTTTTGCTTTGGCTGTTTGTTGTTTTGGGTTTTTTTAATTGTAGAAAACAGTGTATATGTTGCACCTTATAAAAAACAATGTTTGGATTCTATTTTTTAAATAAAATTAACTTACAGTACTGGAAACAGTTCTTGGACATCTTATTAATTAGAAAAGTGTTTCATTTAATGTCTCTATGATTTTTATGTTTCCTTTTCTCACTTTTAGGGATAACTCTAGCTGGAGTTCTAGAGATCTAGGGTATCCAATTCAATTATAGGTTAGGTAATATTAAGCTGGGAGTTAGTGAAATTCACGCAGTGGACTTCAGAGAATCAGCCTTGACAGATGGCTATTTTATTTTCAGAGAAAAATGTTTTTTCTTCAGCATCAGAAATACCTTAGAAATCTAAAAAGAGAAGAAAAACAATTTATCTAACCAGGTTGCTCTGTCTACAATGATCATGAAACTTTAAAACTAGATGTTGCAAAGCCCCTATGATATATTTTTTGTATATATTTTTCAGTTGCACTTTAATTCAAAGCTAAGATCAAAGATTGAAAATGACAGGTGCAATCATCCCCATTTAATTGGATGAAGCATACCCTAAATCTCTGTCAGATGCTAAATTCTAGGTAGTAGCAAAGAGTATGGCCTTGATCCTGATCAGCATGCTAACTAAGGTGAACATGTTAGCCATATCCTAGTTCCAATTAAACTACTCATTTCAGAAACTGGTTTTGGGAGTCCCATGGCCTTCAACTCATTCCATGGATTGCTGTGCCCTTAACACAGCCCAAAACACAGACCAAAACCCCAGGAGTCATCAAGCATGCAGCAACTTTTATAAGTAGTAATAATTCCTGTTGTTTGTATTTGGTCATGGGGTGCTGAACTTTAGACCTACCTGTCATCACTTGTGATGGCACAGCTGGGAAATGGAATAGAAAATGTTCAGAGGCATTCAGCACTGCTGTGGTGCAGCTGTGCTCCACATATCCTGGATGATATTCACCCAAACCAAGCAGCCTGTTACCACCCATGCACCTTCTTGCTCCTTTAGGAGAGGCTCTTCCTCCACATCTATTTCCTACAAGCTGTATTATTCCCTCGTGCTGTTCTGCTCCTCTGCTCCAAATGTGATCTTGCTTCTAGCTCCTCACTGCTGTGGTGACTCACTAAGCACAATCTCACAGACACCATATCCAAAATAAGAAAAGTGCATTTCTGGGGGAGAGCCTCTTCTTGTGGCAGATGGGATTTTGCAGGGCTGCTTCCTGGAGGACATGGCAAACACAATGTTGCTGGAATGCTGCACAGAGATTTTGGATTGGTTTTTGGCTTAGGATCTGGTTATTGGGTTCTCTCTGCCCGAATTAAGGTGCAAACAGTAAATGTCAAGTAGAGAGAAATAGAAGGGGGTGGGGGGAAAAGAGAGTGTGAGAGAGAGACTAAGTAAAAATATCACCACTACATGGAATCTTGCAGTGTCCTGCTGGACTTTCTTCATCCTGGTCTGCCTGCTGGTGGGGCTTCCATGTTCTTGTCCCTTTTATACAGTGCAATCCTGGGTATCCATAAGGCGTGGGGGGCAATTCCCATCCAGCATGAGATGGCATGTATGTAAGATAATTCCTTTCTCACAGTTTGCCTTGGTGGGAGCTTTTGTCCAGATAGTTACCTAGATCTGCCTCACTAGGCCTGGCACCTTCCTGTTGTTGCTGTCAGCGCTTTTCCCACAGTTTGCACACTGGTATTTGTCCAGTGTATTAATTCCAAACTTTCAACTCTGGTTAGGTCTGGTATTAATGCCTTCCTTTTCCCCATCTGTGCTTATTCTAAGGTCCTGTTGTGGTGGCTTCCCTTGTGGGAAGCCTTTCTTGTTTAACAGTATTTGAGACTGTTCACTGGGCTTCTCCAGCTCCTCACACTATCTTAATGCAATATCAAAAAGATGAACTTCTGAGAAAAATACCTGCTGCATTTCACAGATCAATCTAGTATGTTCACCATCTTGACCAGTAACTAGTGACTTCGCAGTGAAGTCAGTCTGGAGCTGGGATGTGATTTTGAGAGCTGTATCCTGAGGCAGTTATGGGCTCTTAGGCAGAATGAGACAGGAGCTGCTGACCTGTGGCTGCAGCATTTGGTTGACTGTCCATCCCTCCTTTAACCTCATTGTATTCTGAACATAATTAATATTCTCGATTTGAGTACATTATAAACCCTGTTTTAGCACAGTTAATGATTTCAACCCTTGTTATCTTTCAGAATTATCTTGTAAGTGAGGATTAAAATAATCTGAGTGTTTCTACTGGCATTAACCAGCCACTGGTTAGGAAGACATAACCATATGTAACAGCCAGCTTGGGGAGAGTCAGTATTTGGCACTTCAGCTGTGTTTCATTTGAGAAATGATTGTGCAGCCTGAACAATCACTGCTCAGCTCTCTGTGGGGATTTGCAAAGCCTGATGATTTGTTCCTGGCTTGAACAGCATTTAAAGCAATGTTTGTGGCCAGCTGATGTTACATACCCTTCATATTCACTCTTTCTTAATCCACAAAGGGCACTGAAAAAAATGCAGATTGCTTAGGAAACTAGACAATCAACTATATTAGCTAGGAAGAGCTGCTTTATTGTCTCAAAGTTATGTCTACAGAGGCATTCCACTTTCAGGAGAACCATACCCTGTGAGGGGTTCACTGGCTGGTCTCACTACTACGAAGGAGTAATACCTAAAATATAAAATAGTATGTTTGTATTGACTGCAACCAATGCTATTGTTTTTCTCTCCTAATGTATTCTAAAAGACAACTTTTTTCCCTGAAGTAAGCTCACTGTTTCTACAGTTGCTAGTGAGAGATGGACTGTGGCCATGCACAATTTGATGTGGAGTGCTGCAGTACTAGTGCATTAAATGCTAGTTGAGCGTTTCTCCTTTGATAAATGCAGTAAAAACGAATGGCTGCCATAACTGTGTCATGCAAAAGGACCATTCCAAATAATTAAAAAGTCAGATGAGCTCTAGTCCTCTGCTTCTAAAGATTCCCAACAGGTAAGATGGAAAGGTTGTGAAGCCTTATGATTTATAAAATGTATTTGTGTTTAGATAATTTCCAAAGTTGCAATTTTCCTAAAGACAAATTTTACTTACCTAACTCTCAGATTATGTGGCCATTAGAATCCAAAATTTCTGAATGATGTACAGGGGGCAACCAGACCCTTGAAGGAGAGACACCTAAGCTCTGCTGTGGTTCATGGATGAGGGACAGGACACAAATTCTACCAAGGCTCCAAAATGACCCCAGTCAGCAGTGAGATTCAGGAAAAAAGCACAATATGTGCAATCACCAGCCCTTCCCTTTTTCACAGAAAGGTCTTGTAGGTGTTGATTTAAGTGCAGCTCACTGAGTTACCACAGTGCAGCTCCTTCTTTGCTAACTGCTGCTCTGGTGAGTCTTCTGCCAAGCCAGAAGGAGCATTGTCCTAAAAGGACATTTGTAGACTTCTACTTAAAGGTAACCCAGCTAGCTATTCTGAATCACATTGAGATGCAGATTCTGTGTCTAAATTGTTATAGGAAACTTAGGCTTCCGCTTATACTCTCATGTTTCAGATATTGGGATGTTCATCACATTTTTAGGCCTTGCTGTAGCCTGAACACAGTATTTTTCTTCATGTAATTGAAGTTAAAATTTAACAACCATTTGTCACTGACCAGAATATTTAACCATCTTCTATGCAGTCACTGCTTGAGATCATTTATCATTTAGATTATTGTACTAATTCTCGATTTTTAATCTCTGTCCAACATTTAAGTACCTGATTAATAATAATATTTATTTATTTATTTATCCAATTAATTCATTCAAATGGTACAATAATTAGAGGTACAACAAAGGTATAAGTAGTCTGCTATAAGATTTTCCACATCATAGACAATTAATTAATGAATTATGTTTTAGCCCTGTCTCAACTTCTAAGGAACACTATTACAAAGCACAAGTCACAGGAACACAAGGAATAAATCATAGGCTCCTCTGCACCTCTTCTTTCCAGGGAACATACATGCAGCCATTCCTTTTCTCTCTGTCAGGCCAGGTTTAGGCAACAGAAATCCCTGTACATTTGATGTCTACAATAACTCCTGGTTTGTAAATCTCTCCATGTCAGACTGCTTCCTTCCAGATAAACATTCCAAGACCACTGGTTCTCCTTCTGTGTAAGGATAACCAGGTAGGGCACGTAACTAACACCTCCACCCCCTCCTCCTTTTCTCACTTTGTTGTTTTTCTCCTCATTCAGTCCCAACCATCCAGTCCCAACCCATTCTCTTTGCTGCAGCTTTTCTGTAATAACCAAAGAACCCCCAAACAAATCAGCACATCTGCTCTTTCTGTTCACTCAGGACTTCTGCACAGAATGCAAATTTGCCAGCAACAAAGTCAGTAGCTTAGCTACAATCTAGCTACCAGCATTATTTCCACTGAATAAATATTCAGTGCTTATGAATTGTAAAAGATAAACCATTGAGGGTCTAGAACCAGGGACCAGGTTGATCATCTGATGGCCTGGAACATACAGACCACAGTAACATATACTGCCTTATTTGCTCTTTTTCTGGCTCTAGCTTAGAGTTCTGCCTTCTTGCTGTTCGGGCTTCAACAATACAGAGGACAGGAAGAGTTCCTTTTGCCAAGATCCCTTTTCTTAGAATAATGCCCCATTCATGAGAGTATGAAGTTTTTTTGCCTCTCTTACTGAAGGTTTTTCATTCTTCATGAACATTAGTGAACATTAGGGATGAAAGCAGCGTTCTTAGCAGTGGTTACATTTGCTCACACACAGAAACAGCAAGTGCTCCTCTCTACCTAGGGACACTCGAGGTGAAGCTGGAGCAGCAGCACAGACACCTCCTCCCCAGCAGAGCTGGAGGCCACTGCCACCACTGCCTCCTCCTCTTCACTGGCTACAGGGCTCTGGGAACAGGAATGCACAGAGGGAACTGTGATACTTGGCTGATGATACACCCTGTTGGGATTAACTTAAGCTGGTCATCAGAAGTTCTGGCTGGCCTCTTCCTTCCCACTGCTCCCTCCTGTGAAGCTCACAGTTAGTCAGGGGAGGAGTGTTCAGTGAGTAACTGCATCACACCACACACCCACACCAGGAATTGTGTTTAGCTTTTCTGCAGTTGCACAAAATCTGCCTTTCTCAGATCAGTGGAAAACCAAATCTGTGGCTGTGGATTTGGTTTTCCAAAACTCCACAGCTCCATGTGCACTGAGCACAAGAGGCTGGCAGTTTATCACAGCAGACAGCCATGGTCTAGCCTCATATCTTCCCTGCACTGACAAGAGGGCCCCATGTGTTTTCCTTACATTTATATTTTCTATGAGCTTCAAAGAGAAGATATTATCAGTTATAACAGTGTTCAAGTACCAGAGGGCACTTGAGAGAGGCCAGCATCCTCATGTGATAAGGAGAGCTAGCAGTGCCACATAGGCACTCTGTGCTGCCTCTGGACCAGCAGCTGATATTTTGGCTACATCTGCAACATGTTGGGTCAAACACTCCCCAAGGGGCAATGGCTTTAGTCTGAAAGACAGCAGATTTAGACTATATATTAGGAAGAAATTCTTTACTGTGAGGGTAGTGAGGCACTGGAACAGGTTTCCCAGAGAAGGTGTGGATGTCTCACCTCTGGGAGTGCTCAAAGGCTGATTGAACGGGACTTGGAGTAATTTGGTTAAGTGGAAGGTGTCTCTGCCCATGCCAGGTGGGGTGGAACTAGAGGATCTTTAAGGTCCCTTCCAATCCAAACCATTCTGTGATTCCATTCTGTGCTGCACCAAACGCTCAGGGTGTTTAGTGATCCACTGCTCCAGGCTCTAAATTTAGCTGCAGTATTTATTAATCAGCGTTAGGACAATGATTCATTTAGCAGCTCCAGTGGGCTGGAGCAGTGGGGTCCCGCTAGGTGGCAATCCAGCCCTCGGCATGGCTGTGGCAGCAGCGCCAGTGCCACCAGCCCTGCTCAGGCTGACAGGGGCCACCGGGTCCTTGCTGTGCGCTGGCTTCTGATTCCTGCAGGAATCAAAGCTATGCCGTTGTTTGCTCTACGTGTATAATTTGCCTCATAAATTTTCGTAGATATGCCAGTTAAAAGCTATTTTTAAAAATTGTGTTTATTTATGTATTTATTTATTTTAGGTATATATATTCTGTTGGGAAAGGGAGAGGAAAGAAAGAAAGCTTTTTCTTTGTTTGGAGTATTTGGCAGGGCTAAAGTGCAACTGTCTGCTTTGGCTTCTTAAAACACATATCACATCTGTAAAAACATAGTGGCAAAGGGAGGAAAAAATAATCTGCAATGCTTTCCTGGTGGTTTCTATAAGGCTTTCATGTAAACAATACATTTTCATCAATTATGCATTTAGGTCACAGGAAGAGTTGGTGGAAGGAATTCTTTTGCCATTTAAAAGTCGCTGTCAGGAAGAAAATATAGCCAAGCTGATGGAGCTAGAAGAAATACAGTTTTGTTCTTCTGACCTGGTGTTTTTCTTCTTCACTTTCTTTACCATCAGTCCTATTTGCATAAGTATGTCTTTCAGAATAGCAATATCTGTGTAAGGAATGCACAGAGGCCCTTTGAGCATGGAAAAGTCTTATTTTGCAAAGGCAATTCTAAAACATGTTACTGTTTATGTTGTTTACATGAAACAACATTAGAGAACTGAGTAAAATGCCTTCCCTGTAAAACGTTTGGTCAGATCTGGAAAACAGCATACGCTCCTTGGTAGCATTACCATATGTAACCTTTAGGCTTCTGTGCAATTTACAACCCCATGTTACATGCTTAAATATCCTGTTAAAAGAATAATGAGAATTAAGTGCTGGGAAACAGGTTTCACAGTAGCCACCACACAGAACAGGCAACAGCTGATATTAGCTACCAAAAAATGCCAGAGAAAACCTTAAGATCTTACCTCTTCCCTATATTGGTAATCACAGAAATCTCAGAGCACTTACTTTCCTTTGTTCTTGTGAAAAATCCCTGAGAACTTGTGGAAATGCTTTCTGGTGCTGTGGTGCATCTTACATGTGCTTGGAAAGTTGAACAGGAAACAGAAAATCAAGGGTCAGGGCTTTTCACTCCTACACCTAAGGAAGCTGACCCCATCCTGCAAACCCTGGCAAAATCACCATGGAAAGGCAGAAGGGAGAAGAGCGAGATTACTGCAATTAGTAGAAGAAGAGGGCTCTGCATTCCCATGCCTTCTCCCAGCTCTGCTTATCTATTTTATTTACTTTTCTCAAATGTACAATATATTACCAGCCTTGGGAACAGGAACAAAGCAGAAGTCTCCCACCTCAGAAGTAAATGCCACAGCAGTTAGGCTAGAGATTTTCCCTGTCTGTGCATACTGTGGCCAGCACCATGCATTCCTGTGGGCCAGCTTCAGCAGGATAGGGCAAAGACTGCTTTTCTCTCTGTTCTTTCCTAACCTGAAGGTCAGGGCTCCAGACTGAGGAGGATCCTACAGCCAGGTGATGCTTTCCCAGTGCATCACTTCTTCCTTGGGTCGTGTACCTGAAAGTAACATTCAGTAATGCCAGAGTCCCAGAGCATCATGCTGGGTGACAGAAGGATGGCTTGGTTGAGACCAAGCTGTCCCATGTGCTAGGGGCTGTGTCCATGAGCTTAGGGACTCATGGCACAGCACAGCCTGCTTCCTTAGAGATCAATAGCTGGCTCTGAAACATTTGGCTCCTTAACAGGAGTCAGCTTGGGCTAGCAACAACCCTCCCTCCTTAGCAAATGTGGGGAAAAGATTAGCAGAGAGTAAGTGTTGTGCCCACAGAGCTGGGATACACTGGGACCAGGGTTGGTGACTTGACATAGCACATATTGCCCTGTACCTGCTTGTTTATTTGTAAGTAAATAAAACTGTACCTGATCAGTGTATTTAGCAATGAGTAAATTACTTCCTACTGACCCTGAGGGATCTGAGAGAGGTGATGGAGAATTTGTGAAACATCCTTTGAAGCTGATAGGGACCAAAGCTCCTTATTACAAAACAGGTACCTTTATAACCCTGGTCTGAGGTGTCTCTCTGCTGAGAGTGAAATACTGAGTATGCCTCTTTAATCCAGAGCAATTTTTATTGATTTGTTTTCATTTTAGAAGTGAAGAGCTAAGCACTACTTCAAAGGTTAAATTTAGCATATTTGTACTATATATGCATAATCATTTCAGATACTTAAATTGATTCTCAAAATAGTCTCACCACTAAGAGGAAAACCTCCTAACAACCTTAAAAAAATCTGCTATAATTAAGATTACACATGCAAAAGTTAACAGTTTTCCTATGTTTATGAAATAAATCTGTGCTATGAGACAGGGAATTTAAAGGCAAGGCTCTTTCATGCCTTCCTCTTGGAGATGTCCTTTTTTCCACAAACACTTAAGTATGCATTTCACAGAATGAGTGTGACTTTAGCAATCGGAAAGAGCTTCCAAGGGAAGTGGTGGATGGACACTCCTGGAAGTGTTTAAGAAATGACTGGATGTGGCACTTAGCTCTGTGGTTTAGTTGACATGGTGGTGGTGTTCAGTCAAACATTGGACTTCATGACCTTGGAGATCTTTTCCAATCTTAATGATTCTGTGATTCTGGAGAAACCTCTAGGACTTTTATCTAAATCCTCTGGTTCTGTTGCTTCCTGGATTTCTTTAGTAAGTTGCTAGTTAATACTGACCAGTAAGAATAAAAAGAATAAAAAAACAAATAAAAAGTTTTATCTGATATCATCTGCTAATCCTGGTATTCTCCTGAGAATGACCTCTAAATCACCGGACTGCTGACTAGCATTAGAAAGAAAAACTGGAATTTCCGAGAGTAAAAGTCTTCATTTCCTTTACTTTTCTTGCAAATACAATAAAGTGGATCATGCTGAAGGAAAGAAAATCTTTTTGTGACATTTTTGTGTGGAAAAAGCAGTCCAAAATATTGCAATCTCCCCCCACCCAAGAATGTAGTTTTATTGCTTAGTCAAAAGCATAAGTCATTTCTACAGCCTCTCTTAACCCCTTTGCAGGCACTTAGACTCTGATCTTACAATTTCTTCCAAGGCTGTATCTTACTAAATTGTGGGAATGGAGGCTTGTCCTTTGTTAGAGTAAATACTAAGCCATCCATTTACTTTGTGGGGCCTAAGATTTACAGCCTGTTTATGAAAGATAAGAAAAATCAGGCTTTGAAATTCCCACTGACAAATTTTGCATCAGTGGAAATATTAGGTTTGCTCTTTCTCTTATTTTTACTAGGAATTAATTCTGGTTTACTTTGCTCTAAATCCTGTTTACTTTCTGTTTTCCAGCATTGCTATCAGCCAGAAATTACCTTTCACCCTAGAACTGTATTTTTTCTATTTCTGTGCAATAGTATATATTAAAGAGTGTTAAGTGCTTTTAAGCTATAGAATGGCAGGTGCTATATAAATATTTATCTTTGTTATGATTGTTTAAAGCAGAAGATTCAGAGGCATATAAAAGAAAAAAATAAAATATCCCCACCTTCTGCCCTCAGTTTTCACATCTATTTCATAATCAGTTCAGAAAAAAAAACAAAAAAAAACCAAAAAAAACCCAACAAAAACAACAAAAACAAAACAAAACAAAACAAAAAAAAACCAAAAAAACAAACCCTCACAGAAAGGAAATATTCAAACTGCTTTGCAGCATGAAACAAGGATAATTTCACTTCATGTTAAATTCCCACATTTGCATTCACAGATTATTTAATTTTGAAATAGCCTTCAAAACAGTTTATCTCAAAAAAATGCAACTGAAGGATTTCATAACAAAATATCCTTTTTTATTCTTTTCTTTGCAATCAATTCATATTCTTTCTCACTTTTGTTGAAGTGGTGTTTATTCAGACTGTGTGAGCTGGTGGGATGGTGGAAATGGGAAGGATGTCTGTCTTTGGGAAAAAAACCTATGTGATACTTAGCAGAATATGTGTTTGCTGGACTATTCTTTTACTATTGTTCCAGGACCACTAAGGTTTACTTAAAAAACCAAAAGTTTCAGAGAGGCCAGGTGCCTTATATTATATGCTTGAGTGTTCCTTCCTGACTGAGTTGCTTTCCCCATTAGAGATTTTTGTCCCATTCCCATTTGAGGTTCGTTTCCTGTTCCTTTTCATTTCACCTTAGCTTTTCAGGCAATGACATCCAGATAGAAAGAGACAGTCATTGCCATGGTTTTCACTCTAAAACTGAACTTCCTGGCTTTTATGGCTCATAATCAATCCCATAATGTCCTGTGATTTCTATGTATGAGTGGCAAGAAGTAAAAGGGAGTTTATTTTGCCTGTATGCAGACAGGCCAACTTTCACACATTAGGAGCAGCAACTAATCACCCACAACATTTCCTAAAGTTTATGGTGCTGGCAGACAGCTGTTTTTGTTCCAATGTGATGGTTTCTTTGCAGACTCCTGCTGCCAGCAGTGTCTCAACCACTTTACTAGTGCTCCATGCACCACACATCCTGGACTACTGCCTTTAAAGCTCCTTTCTACTTTATACAAACAAAAGCAAACTAGTCTGCCAACAAATACTAAGGAGACAGACACATTGTTACTGCAGCCAAGTGCTCTGTGAAGGGGAAATTTCAGTTACCAACACCTAAAACTGAAAGAACAAAATGATAGTACATAAGCACGGACCCCAGGTCCTTCAATAAAGATTTTAGCCTTGTCTTTTGTTTGGATTTTTTTTCCCCCTTTTAAATCTTGGCCTTTGGAAGGATGAAAATTCACTAAATCTACTACTCATGATATAGGAATTAAAAAAACAGCTACCTATATTCATTGAAAGTTAACCAATGTTACTGTAAATGCTTTTGTTCCACTTATATTATAAATGTATAGAAGCAGAGCCTTGCCTAAGCAATTGCTAATAACAATATTTAACAGCTCTTTAGTATTTGACTTGATTAACATGTAGCTTAAGGGACTGAGGAAAGCATTCATTTCATCTCTGCAATGTTTTGTCTATAATCTCCTATCTGCAAACTTGTTCTGATGCTCCTTGTCTTCAAAGACTTCAAAAGTAAGTCCTTGAAGCTGAGAATGCACCCCACTGCTGACAGCCCAAGTGTCTGCCTTTAAACAGAGCTGGTGTTGGAAGATTGGCACCTTGTGCTATGGATAGTATGAAGTTGAGCCCACAAACACTGGTCAGCCTGAAGATATAACTTTCTAGAAAAGAAATATGTGAAAATTTTAATAAATTCAGCAGAACTCTGAACTGCAGTCAATTACTAAATACAGGAGAAGAAACAAGTGGATTGAGGAAGGAGAAAAATTCCCTTTAATCAAGCCATTAAACAATCATCTCTGACTAATCAGGTGTAAAACTCTGAACATTTGAAGTGGATTCACTTTCCTTCTCTCCCACTGATACAGACACATTTGCAATCATGTATATTTGTTCAGAACAGTCATGCTGATTTTAACTTCCATCTAATTATTATTTATATGATAATAGTTTCTAGGAGCCCAGTTACAGACCAGAAGGCTGCTGTGCTAAATGTAGAACACTTGCAAAAAAATTTATTGAACCACAAAGATGATAGGAAATCCACCCAAAAAAATTCTGTGTTGGTTTTGCAGTTGCTTATAATTAATCTCCTACCAAAACAAGAGACAGTAGCAAGCATAATTTATAAAAAATCAAACCCACCTCGATCTTAAATGTTGCACGATTTGCCAGAGAATCTAAATACACATTACATTTTAAAATTCATTGAAAAGCTTTAAGTATTTTTTTAGAAACCTTATAACCACAGGTTCAATAAGTAATGGGTGAAGGCATTAGTTTATTTGTCTTTTATGTGAGCAATTGTGATTGCATGAAAAAAGAACAAGTCCCTAAGGCACGAATTTGAGTGAAATTCTGTGGGTCTTCCATTATTCAAGAACTTGTCAGTTATAATGGCCTTGTGTTACTTCTAAGGCACGTAGATTTAAAGAAACTGAAATAAATGAATAAATAATGCTTCTTTTGGAAAGTACCTAATGCAAAAAAGAAAACATTGTCCCAAAAGACACCAAAAAGCATTTTTCTCAAGCAGGAAAGAGCTGCTTGGCTCTTGCAGAACTGGAAAGTATTATCAGAAACTACTTAACTAGACATAAAGAGATGTCTTTCCTCCAGAGGAGCTAAGATTGGATATTAAGAATTTTTTTTTCACAGGTAAGTTAAGCACATATTGGAACAGGCTGCCCAGGGAGGTGGTAGAATCACCATCCATGGAAGTGTTCAAAAGGCATGTGGATGTGTCACCTGGGGGCATGGCTTAGTGGTGAGCTTGGCAGTGCTGGATTAATGGTTGGACTCGATGATCTTAGAGATCTTGTCCAACCTAAATGATTGTCTGATTCCTCAGGTGGTGTCTCCAGTGACAAAGGCACTGGCATAGCTCCTGCCATGCTCCTTTCCACGACAGCATTGGAGTTACTGTGGTTGGACAATACCCCCTGCCTCAGCTGGAGAAAAGCCTTTGGCCCCAACACCATCTATCACAATGTAATGTTATGGTGAGGATGGGTTTGATAATCAGGTAGGGGAGAAGAAAGAAGGTATATCCTAGCCATGTTTTAACTGCTAGGCACAGGGCACAGTATAACCTAACTTGTAGGTGCACAGCTGGCTAAATACAGCAGGCACTGGAACCACTTTGACATCAACTAGATTCCTGTTAAATGCTCTAGGTATATTCCTATTGGGAATGATGCCTGGTGGCTTGTTTTAGGACTCAGGCCACATTAGGCAGAGCATCACTCTAGACCCTGGAGAGATGAATGCCCTCCCACAAGCCCAGCAAGCACAGCCTCAGCAGAACTCTGCTGGGTGTGATCTGTCTCTGCTCCCCTCCTGGGCTTTGTTTTCAGCCAGTGGGCAGATTCCCCCCTGCCCAGAAGAAGACAAACATCTCCAGTGGTGCTACTCCTGAAATCTCAGGGGTCCCCTGCTGTTAGCTGTCTGCCTGAGGAAGGTCACTGTGTCTCAGTAGTGGAAACATGGGCTCAGAATTAAAGGCAAGAGTAAAGCTGGGGCCCTCCTATGGGGCCACATAACAACATCCATCCTATGGATCAGCACAAAGCAGGACAGGTAACCCTTGAGAGGGTTATCCTTCATGTCAGGCCCCTGACCTGGGCGTGCCTGTGCTCCTGGGATCCTCTTACAATCAAAGAGGCAGCAAGCCTTTCCTCTGAGCTATCTGCTGGATGCTGTGCTGTTTCTGCACTGGCTGCCTAGGGAACCAGCATCTCCTGTCTGGAAACATAAAGGTCTTAAATGCCTTAAGTAGATGTGTGAGAGACTCCCTCCTCTGCTCCACCTCATCAGAGGGTTGGCAATTGGTGGTAACACACACAGGTGAGAGGAGAACAAAGGAAATCTCCTTTATTTCTGGAAGAAGAAAAAGAATGTTCTATTTTTCTTTTAAAGTACGCAGGATTACCGATTCATTTATTCATAGTACTTGGTTTTTAATCTGTCAGGGAATAATGACCCATTATTTTATACTTATGGGAAATGACACTTTCTAGTACCTGGTATTTGCAGCTGTCAAATTATATATGTCAGCATCTGTCACTCTCCAGCGTTACTTAACAAATGAGTTTTGCATATCCCAATGAGCTTCTACTAGAATGGAGAAAAATATTAACACCTCTTCTGGCAACTGTACAGACTGACTGCTTTTTTGGCATATTCACTTCTGCTCTGTATAGTCTTACCATATACAGCCTAGGCTGCATTTTTACAAAGGTTGTAACAGGCCTATCAAATACACTAACATGCATATTTCTGCTTCAATGGACTCTTTTCCTTTCCTAATTCAACTGACTTAATGAAAAGTGAAAATGGCAGTGTTGAATCACAGAGAATCACAGAGAATCACAGACTCGTTAAGGTTGGAAGGGAACTCTGAAGATAATCTAGTCCGACCACCCCCAAGGCAGGGCCACCTAATGCAGGTGACACAGGAACATCTCCAGGTGGGTTTTAAATGTCTCCAAAGAGGGATATTCCATGACCTCCATGGGCATCCTGTTCCAGCAATTGGCCACCCTTAATGAAAAGTAGTTCTTCCTCATATTGAGGTGAAACTTCTTATGTTTTAGTTCATGGCCAATGCTCCTTGTCCTGTCTCTGGGCATCACGGAAAAGAGTCTGGCACCATCCTCTTGGCGTCCACCTTTGGGATACTTATATGAACTGATGAGATCTCTCAGTCTTCTCTTCTCCAGACTAAACAGGCCCAGCTCCCGTAGTCTGTCCTCAAGAGAGATTTTCCAGACCTCTAATCATCTTTGTGTCCCTCTGCTGGACACAAAGCAGCAGCTCCTGGACCTTACTTGGAGTATCCAGTTTGTAGCTGATCCATACACAGAGGCAAGATCCTTCTTTTATGGATATTCTTTACACAAGCTTGCAGAAAGAACTCTTTTTTTTTTTTTTTTGTCACAAATTCTTCATCTTTTTCTACATTGCAAACTGATACAAACTTTAAAAAATTTATCTGCTGCAACATAGAACA
>VZTT01062013.1:16731-27702 GCA_013400855.1 Buphagus erythrorhynchus
ACACCATTAGCAAGAAGGAACAACTTTGCTTTTAAGGTTCATTGCATTCATCCCTCCAGGGAGGGAGCATATTTTTCCCATACTAAAAGGCATATTAGTATTTTTTGATTTATTGTTTTTTTTTAATATCAGAGAGACTCCAATGACAGCTCATATTAATCACTAATGAACTTTCCAGGGCTACTGGGGCTTTTGGGCTCTTCATGCAATCCATTGGCAGGACCCTGGACCTGTCTTAGAGACATGAATCTACCCTCGGGCTAGAAACTTTGAAAGGGGCAATATTTGGGGCTTTGGTCTAGGCTCTTTGCTATGGATGGACCAATACTGTCACCTTGATTTTAGGGAAGGTGACTGTGGTATATTGAAGCAACTGTATTTTTTAGTATTGAGCTCTGTGCATTCTAACATGGTGTGTTAACTTTTCTCACTGGAATTTCTGTGATGGAGAAGTGTGATTTCCTCAAGTGAGTCATGCAGAAGAAAAGTCCTGTTGAACTTTCATGTCTAGACACAGCTGCTCCTTGTATCAGATACAAAACCTAGGTATTTCAGAATCAGTCTCTGTATTTTAAAGAGGATCCTGTTTGCTGGGATTTCCTACTCTGCATAGCAGTTGCCAAATCTCAGTTGCACTACTGGCACTTAACAAGTCTGTGAGCCTACGTGTTTTCCATGGCTAAACACATGGAAGTGCTCAAGACCAGGCTGGATGGAGCTCTGAGCAACCTGGTCTAGTGACAGCTGTCCCTGCCCATTCCAGGGCCACTGGAACTAGATGATCTTTAAGGTCCCTTCCAATCCAAACCATTCTATGATTGAAGCACTGAATTGGTGACAAGTAGGACTGTTCTGCCAGAAGCCTATTCCCACCTTGCTTCCTTTGTAGACCTACTTTTCTACAGTTCAAATAGTTAAAAATTGATGCACCAAAAAGGGATGAAAGTTACTGAATCTTTCCTTACACCAAATTGAACTTCATATCGGCACAGATGAGTCCTGAAGATTTAATTGAGTTTTTGGCTGATGAAACTGGTGGATGCCACCCACAGGCAAGAAAAATCCCTACAGGCAGCTGAGAACTGAAGGACGAGGTAGTTAAACTCATCATCCTGCAGAAAGTCCTAGAAACTAAAGCTGGCTCCTAGCTCCAGTACACTCATACCCCCAAACATCTGTGTCATTACACAATACATTGAATCACGGAAATCATTTAAGTTGTTCCCTTGGTCACACCATTTTAATAATTGAGCAGAAGATCAACTCTGATATGTTTCTTTCCCCATAGCATTACATATGAAACAATATATGTCTGTGAGCTAAAAGCCAAAATGGGAAGCCAAGATGAAGACAGAGCAATACTACAAAGGAAAATAAATCATTGATGTCATGAGTTCACCAAGTACTGCTATTAAAAAAGGAAAATGATTTTATGAAATTCTTCTGTTGTTTTCCTGGCCAAAGTTGGTTATCAGATTCAAACTGGATATATGAAATTTCTTTATGTCCAGAAAGTAAAATTTTCAGCAAAACTGCTATTCTTAAATAGCACTTCTTGGACTACTTAAGGCCTCATAAAATTGTCTGATATACTCTAATAACAGTGATTCCAGTTATTTGTTTTGGAGGTTGATTTACAAAATTTTTTTCCCTAGCCCTTCATTTATGCTTGTATTGACAAAAGAAAAAAAAAAGAAAAGAAAAAAAAAGTACCAGTATTCATATTGACTGGAACATATTTTAGCAATATTTCAGGTATTAGCCATGTGATTAATCTGACTAAACAGATATCTGCACTGTAGATGTCTTCTATCTCTCAACTAATCAGCTTTGGCTTCCTCAATGTGGAAATGAATAGAAGTATTACAGCACAACCCTAAAGGCAACATCTAAAATACAAATCCAGCGAATCTTACCACACATCCAATTCTCTCAGTTAATGAAGGAAGAAACATGGAGTAATGAGATGAGCTGTAAGCATCTATGGAACAGAAATCTAAAGTAAACTCAGAGGAATTCTAAGACCAGAAAATACAAAGATTAATGTGTATCAGGTTACCCTCAGGTTTATAGGTGATCAGCTCTGTATTTATACAAAAAACTGAGTACTCAGTGTTCCTTTTTATGGAACACTGTATGAAGTAGGGATTATGTGAGCAGCATGTTTAACAGGGGATAAGAAAGTTTGCTAGGTCAATAAAAATAAGTAATAAGAAATCTCAACAACAAAGATGAGCATAGTGGATAGTTGATCTCAGCTGGCAAAGGCTCAAATTAAAGCACTTCAGTGATATCACCAATAGTAAACCATGAAATCAGAGCTGCTGACCTGAAGCACAGGCTAGACCTAGCATCACAATATTTTTCCTCTTCTAAAATGCTTAAGGACAGTCTTTCCTGTTTTAGCCATTTGGACATTAATTCACCACATTTTAGTGTGCCTACAAAACCTTTTTCAATTGGGCAAATGACCAAAGTAAAATATAAACCAGCAGTGAACTAATGTAGTTTGTGTGGCATTAAAGAACATGCATGATAAATTTTGGATTTTAAATACAATAAATCAGTCATTTAAATTTAATATAAGCCACATAATTTAATTCTGCTTCATTAGCCTATATAAACACAATAAAATCTGTCAAATGCAAACAAAGGGCCTCCTAGAGGTGATATTTTAATTGTAATAAAACTGTCATCTAGATTAATAGGCCAGCCGAACAATTAATTTCTTCATAGAAGTGAACACTGAGCATTCTAGAAACTGAGCTTTAGCTTTAATTTCTCCTGATACCTTTGTGCTCAGGAAACGAGAACTTTGCTTGCAGTAGAAAGCAGAAACAATCTGCTCTGTAGCCCATCAGAAGAAAAAGGAGAGAATTGGAAGGGACCGGTTACAGCATGAAGCTCTGCTTCTACTCCTTCCTTTAGACTACTGAATTTAACATAAATGGGCCTTTAGCTTAGAGATGGGATTTAGGGAAAGACCTTTTAAGCTAGTCAAACATAATTCAGTATACTTCAGCCAGGTAGGAAGAGGGGGCTTTCCCAGATGCATCCTGCATGGACCAGGGCACCACAAATGCACACCCAGAGTCCCCTGCAATATTGCCTCCCACAGGAGTGAGTCCCTGCTCCCTCAGATGGGGGAAAGTTACCACTCAGCAACATACACTCACTAACAAAATTGTACCTGCATTTCCTTCTGGTTGACAGTGGGAAAAATATATTGGTTTTTGGGTTTTTTATTTTTTCCCTTAAAACCTTAATACAGCTTGTGGCTTATATTTGTTGGCTGAGAAACAAAACACTCAGCTCTTTCACTGATTGGCTTTAATTGCTTCACTAGACATCTTTCAGGTGGTGACTATGAAATATTCACAAGTGATAGAATTTAAAATTCCAGCTGGGACAGTTGACTATCAGAGTCTAATTTTGGTCTAATTTTGTTGGATTTACCTCCCCCTCCCCTATCTTGTCCATATACATTGGTGCTGCTTTTCCATATTTTATTGCTTCATCTCAGATCCTTTGTAGCCCATACAGTGAAAAAAGCAGCAAGGGCCTCTTTCATCAGCCTGTTGTGAAAGCACTAACATGCACTGAAGGGAAAAATCATCTTTTGTGTTAAAGAGTTATGTGAAATTGTTTACCTTATCCTTTGAATTTTAATCCTTAAAAGCATTTCTTTCCTAAAAATAGAGCTGCATACTTTCTAAGCCATTTAGCAGCCAGACAGAAAAACCACCAATGTGTCTTTGACTCTGTTTTATTAATATCACACCTAAAAAAGAAATATCTCTGTGCTCTTCTGAGCGACAGAAACAATATAAAGATTTAACAGGGGACAAGAAACATTGTAATTTCTTCAGCAAAGAAAATAATCTGCCACAGATTTTATGGATGCATTTACAGTTCTTCAAAGCTACTTTTTAAACTGTGTCACTCCCTTGGATTTCTTCATCCTGGGCTGGGTATCTCTGCTGTGTGCAGGGGACAGCAGATGCTCTTTTATTTGACTCACTGGGCACCTGCTCCTGCCAAAACCATTAGCCAAAACATTCACAGCTGAGAAGGAACAGTGAGAGCTTCAATTTCCAAAGGCTGTGATTTCTAGCACTAAAACAGCCTCAGCATTTGTGACAAGGCCATCCTGCATCTATCCCAGAGCCTGCATGCTTTTCCCCAGCTGCAGGGAAGGCTTGGGTCCTGGAGCCAGCGCTGCTCCCTGCACCTGGGGAGCCCAGAGGGGTGGTTGCAAAGCTGCCCATGGAACAGGTTAGACACAACCTGATGATTGGTACAGTGCTCTAGTGTTTTCCCTCCCTTCCTCAATGCACAGCCCTCCCTGCCAGGTATTGGGTCTTGGAGCAGAGAGAACATCCATCTTCCAATGACCCAGACGTTTTTAACAGAATAAATGTTCTGGAAGATAAAGTGCTGTATTGGCCTTACTAGAAAAACTAGTTAAGAAGTTTTTCACATGTTAGACACTTAATGAATCAGAGAATGGTTTGGGTTGGAAGGGACCTTAACGATTATCTAGTTCCAGCCCCTCTGCCATGGGCAGGGACATCTTTCATTAGACCAAGTTGATCAAAGCCCCGCCCAACCTGGCTTTGAACACTTTCAGGGATGGAACATCCACAGCTTCTCTTGTCAATCTGTTCCAGTGCCTCATGACCTGCACTGTAAAGGATTTCTTCCTATTACCTAATCTTAAACCTGTCCTCTTTCAGTTTGAAGCCATTCCCCCTTGTCCTGTTACTACAGACCCTTGCAAAAAGTCCTTCTACACAGCTTTCTTGCAGGCTCTCTTGAGGTACTGAAGGTACTGCTGTAAGGTTTGCCTGAAGCCTTCTTTACTCCATGATGAACAACTCCAAAACTCTCAATCCATCCTCATGAAAGAGGTACTCCATCACTCTGATCACCTTTACAACCCTTCTCTGGACTCACTCCACCAGGTCCAACTGAACCAAAACATTTCCACGTCCCTTTGATTTTCATTGTTGTGGTTTTCTTGGCCCCCAGAGCACTCCTGAAGATTCAGAATTAAAAGGCCAGTATATTTAAATAAATATCTTACAAGGTTACCAAATCTCCAGATACCACTCTTATTTTGTAGATGAAGGTAAACACTGTGCAAATTATAAACCCATAAGAGACAAAGACAATTTTAACAAGTTCAGGATGATGGGTTTTTGTCCTTGAGAAGCACAACCAGCCAGCTGGTGGGCACAGTGGGAGTGGGAAGAGGAGAGCTCCCCACCACAGCCAGCTGTCATGCAGCCCCAAAACACCTCTCTGGGCTCACCTCCTGGGGTGTTGTCTGTCCTCATTTCTTCACTCAGCACTCACTGGGCTGAGGGGATGGAACAGGGGCTCAGGTGTCCCTCCTGCTTGCATGGCCCTGCATCCCCAGCAGGCACCAGAGCTTCTCCAGCATCACCCCTGCCATGGCCCCAGCCATTCCCAAATGTCTCTGTGTTCACAGAATCCAGGCTAAATCTGTAAGCCATTACAGGTAATTTCAACCTCCAGGGAAAATGTAGAGGTTCTCTCTAAAGCAGTCACATCCCAGGTTGGGCTGGGAGTGCAGGAGTACACACTGGCCCGTGCCTCTTCCTCTGAGGTGCCTCCAAACATCTCTTCCCTGGGGCCTGTCTGCACAGAGAAGTGCAGCCAGGGCAAACACACCCCATTTTTGAGGCAACTGAGTCCCTGAAACATGTTGGGATCCCAAAAGCCTATGAAGTACTTTGACAAAGTCCACCCAGCATCTTTTCACATTGACATGATTGTATAGCTTTAGGAAGGGACTTTGTTTTTAGCTGGCCACTTCAGACAGGAGCCTGTATAAACACAGTTCTGTGCAAATATATATATAGGCTGTGCAAATATTAGGATACTATGCATGCAAACAACCATATCATTCACTTCTCCTCAAAGTCAAAGGTCCCTGGAGCAAACATTGATAATTGCCTTTGTGAGAGTGTGATGTCATTTTTTTCAGTTGAATTTAAAGGTAATAATGAGCTGCAGTAAAACTTACCTTCCAAAGGTTTGGTTTCAAAATGTTTCATCACAGAGACTGTCAGATTGTGGTCAGTTTATATTGGACTGGAAATTGTTTAATACAATAGAATATAGAACAATACAATCAGCTAATATCTTTAGACTTTATGAGGGTACTACCAGCTGAAATCAGTTGGTTTAAGTAATGAATATAAAACTATGATTGGAAAAACTTTCCCCTTTCTTTGTGCTCTCTTTTGTTTTCCTGGAGTTTAAAATTACCTTGTTTGTATGAGCATTTCATTTAGCACGAGAGTGATGGAATAATTTCTGCATCTTTTTATAGCAGGAGGTAGTACTGTAAATAAAAGCAGTTATAAATTTATCATAAGGTGTTGAAGTTTGTCGCATCAAGCTCTTCCTAAAACAGCTGCAAGTCATTCATACTCTTGTTGGCATATTACAGTTTTTACCCATTGGGAATCTTTAAATGCTCTCTCACATACTTTTTGATTTAATGCTAGAATGAAACCAAGCAGTAAGGCAGCAACCAGCCATTTCCAACTGGTTGAAATTCAACAAGTTTCTTTCTGATCACTTAACACAACTGCAAGTCACTTGAAGTGCCTGTATAATTAATAGTATGCTTGGCACTGTTAGGTGAAGTACCAGTAATGATGCCTCTAAGCACTGACACTGGTATTTATATATTTTTTGGCTTTAGAAATGTATCAAGGTCTGCTAAATGTATAACAAAATTCATTCAGTTACATGCAAGAACATATAGTTCTACTGTTTAGCAGAACTAAGGACATGGGGCTTGTTCTGCAGTTCAGGAGAAATGTCCCTGGCTGTAGCATACTGGCTATTACATATCTAACAAAGAAGGGATTTTTCCTGTTGTAGGACCTCCAGACTGAAGTTAAAAGAGTGACATCTAGATCAATATTAATGAGTAGTCTCATCTCTTGGCTGTAGAAAATCACATGTTTGTATCCTCAGTGAATGTAAGATATGATGTAAGATTGGCTCCCACTAAAATAAGGTGAAATTTTTTGTACAGATATCACTAGATCAAGATTTCATCAATATATCAAATGTAACTGCTAGCAACAGAATTGAGAAGGAAAGTATTTCCTTCTACTTTGATCATTTGTGAGGTTATGGTTTGTTTTCCATCCAAAAAGGAATTGGAGAATCACATTTACTAAAATTTCCATTGTCCAGTAGCCTGAAGTATTTTTCTTTGGGCAGGGAGGAAAGAAGAAAAAAGGAAGATTAATAACATGGAAATAGCAGATTTGGTTCTCTCTATAGATGCTTAAAAGACAAATTTTGACTTTGCATATGTTCATAGAGATATTTCAGTTTCACCTGACTTCTGTATGGCTCACAGGCTGCAAGCAAAAACAAATTTAATGGCAAAACTTTTGTTTATACAATGGGAAGGAAATGTAGGTCAAAACCAACAAAACCTAGCTGATATTTCTCCTGCTTTGTTTCACCCCCACCTTTTCATGGCATAGTGCACAGGAAAACTCCTGGACTCAAACCAATCCTCATCCATCATTTAGGAAATGCAGAAGCAAAAGTGCTGTGGGAAAATCGAAAGGTCTCTTTTTTTCCTTGTACTTGGATTTAACAGCCGGGATTTTCCTACCGGATAAGCCAGTGTAAAAAAAATATACAGGGGAAATTTGGGACAAAGTCGCTGGAAAAAATAATTAAAGATCACAGATCTATCAAATATCGAGTATACTTATATTAAAGGGCAATGCAGTTTTACAGCTTGAGACCTGGGGATTTCATTATTTCCTTAGAAGCCAATTATACCAATGTAAATGACATTTTAATTAATTCATGTATTTTTCCATAGAAGGGTTAGAAAATAAAAGAAAAAGTTGTTAAAGGATATATTTAGGGATTTTCAGTTGTTCCAAAAATTTTCTTCTTAATCCAGAACTAGACACATCCTACTTCATAAAATAAATGAATTGAAGGCAGCTTGTGTTTGTTATGTGCTCTGCAGTAGTCAAATGACTGTCAAAAAAAAAAAATAATGTACTTGAAGAGAAAATAGCTTTGTACTAAAGAAAATTAAGGTTCATACATCATTGAAGTTTATTAAAGCGGGGCTCAATGCCATGTTTTGTCTTGATCCTTCAGATTTCAGTAAAAGATTGATTTTTTTTCCCCAACAATTAAACTCTTCTGCTATTCTTACAATTGTGTGGAATGATACCAGTTAGATTAGTGACAAATTGCTTAAATTTTTTTCTGAGCATGATGTCTGTTGATTTTGTAACACTAAGCATTTTCCTTCCTTTGTCTGTTGTGTATTTTTGGCTGTTTAAGCCATACAGAGGCACGTCATGTATTTGTTGTATGACAAATTTGCTATTCTTAAGGAAAACCACACTGGCTGTGTTGGAGGTAGAATATGTGGACATGGGCCACTATTCTGTGGCTTTAGCTTCAACTTATTCTGGTCACTGCATACAAAGACAAAAAAAAAAATTGCAGACAAAGCTATTTCTGTGAAAAACCGAGATGTTTCTCTTTGCATGGAGAATAGAATAAAGCCTCCAGCAGAAAACTCAGCAGTGCTGCATAGGAAGAAGTTGTATGTGATTAAATGAATGAATACACAGTTTATTTTTTCTCCTTGTGAAGAACTACCTGCAATAACCCTTTTACCCTTTAGCTTTATGCCCACTGTTCTTGTCTTCCTCTTCCATGTGTTTTTTTACCATTTTCTCTAAAGGTTTCTGACATTCTTTTAATCAGAGAATGAATGTTTAAGCCAGCCCATTTTTAGGCCTATGAAGATGGTTCCCACTTGGACTGAGCAGTATGGACATAAATAACCTGTCCGAAACTGGTGAAATAATTCATCTGGGCTTTATCCAGTCTGAGATACAGAGATCTGGTTGTTATAGCAGTTGAGAAGAGCTTCAAAGCAGTTCTTTCCCACTTAAATTTTTCAGTCAAACTACGAAGGCTTACAAATTTATAATTCCCAGATGTCATGAGAGGAGTTGCTAATAAAATTCTTTTTTTTCTTCTTCCTTCACCTCTGTAGATTTAAGTAAAACATGGACAGCCAGTTCAGACTGGGCATCTAACCTCTAAACTGATACAGTTACATCCATTTTTCAATCATATGTCTAGCTGCAAGAAAGCTTGTAAGCTGATTTGGTGAGTCCCATATGCATAGTGACTGCTGTTTTCTCACACAGACAAAATCCATGACTATAGAATTTTTGGATCATTTAGGTTGGAAAAGACCTCTGAGATCATTAATCCAACCATTAACCCAACCCCTCCATGTTCATAAACCATGACCACAAGTGCCACATCCACATGTTTTTTTGAACACTTCCAGGGATGGTGATTCCACCACCACCTGGGCAGCCTGTTCCAATACCTGATCAATCTTTCACTGAAGAAATTTTTCCTAATATCCAACCTAAACCTTCTCTGGCACAGCTTGAGGTTGTTTGGTTTTGACCTGTCACTTGTCACTTGGGATAAGAAACCAATCCCCACAACCTTCTTTCAAGAGTTGTTGAGAGAGAGAACATCCCACTGAACCTCCTCTTCTCCAGGCCAAACAATCACAGCTCCCATAGCCACTCATAAATCTCACTCTCTAGAACCTTCATCAGCTCTGTTGCCCTTCTCCATACTCGCTCCTGCACATCAGTGTCCTTCCTGAACTGAGGGACCCAGAACTGGACACAAGATGTGGCCTCTCCAGGGCTGACTACAGGGGACAAGCACTGGCCTGATCCTGCTGATCACACTGTTTCTGGTACAGAACATTGGCTTTTTTGGGTACCTGGGCACACACTGGCTCATGTACAGAAGCTGATCAGCACCCCAAAATCATTTTCTGCTGAGCCTCTTTCCAGCCACTCTTCTCCCAGTCTGTGGTGCTGCATGGGGTTATTGTGACCCAAATGCAGGACATGGCACTTCACCTTATTGAGACTCATAAAACTGGCCTCAGCCTGCTGATCCAGCCTGTCCAGATCCTTCTGCAGAGCCTTCTGCTTTCCAGCAGATTGACTCTTCCTCCCAACCTGGTGTTGTGTGGAAGCTGACTGTCTTCAATACCTTCATCCAATTCAGTGATAAAGATATTAAAAAGGACTTTTCCCAAAACTGAGCCCTGGGGAGCACTGACTGGTCTGTGGTGGGAGTAAAAGACTGAGTGTGTGGAGAATTCACTGTTTTTTCAATATATGCTCTCAAGCCTTAATGCAGTCCAACATTTTTGGCCTCTGTCCTGCTGATGGACAGGTAAGAAATTTCATGCCTTCCTGGCATCAGTAGTTGAAGTGGCTGCTGCCCTCTCCTGCCCTTCTCTGCAGCACCTTGCATGTGTTGAGAATTGTGTCTGTGCACAGGGAAAGCATTGCTGTTCACACAGTTTGGTCTCTTGGTGCTTTCTTCCAGTTAGAGTAGTTGTAAATGTCTCCATTATCTATATACACATATAGAAACCACAGTAAAGAAATTCCTTCACAGACCAGGTACCAAGAGACCAGGGGTGAGCTGCTTTGTCTCATGTTTCTTCAGAGCTGAGGGTACTTGAGCTGTGAGAGCTTGAGCTGGAGCAAGGTTCCTGGAGATAAACTTCTGATCTTGCAGGGGTTGGGATTGCTGGCTAGGGGATAGCAAATGCTTCTGTCTGGAAAGTGCTCTCCTAAAGACTATTTCAGAATCTTAGGTTGTTGCAAACCTTCCATTTTCAATCCCTGCCTACAAAGTCTTCCATATGAAAAGTGTAAGCCTTGCATTAGTAAAACAGACCTGTGTATAGACTGGGTGTTGAAATTTTCATCCAGAATCTGCTTTGTCTTGTGTATTATTAATAGATCATTTACAAAATAAAAGTGGGGATATCAGCTGAATTCCTTGGTTTTTTTTGGGTTTTTTTTGGTTTTTTTT
>VZTT01062013.1:27732-39378 GCA_013400855.1 Buphagus erythrorhynchus
TTTTGTTTTTTTTTTTTTTGTTTTTTGTTTTTTAATTTTTATTATAGAATTCAAATGGCTCCAAGACAATTAAAAGAAGATAGAAAACTCAAAAAATTAATACTGCTGCAAATGCCAATACAGTCTTCAGTGAGTTGAACCATGAGGCTCTTCTAGGCTCATGCATATTCTCTTCTAAAATGTATATGTGAAAATGTGTACATATTTCTTCCCTCCTTACCCAAGATAGTCACAGCATTGTTGCTTGTATTAAAAATTGTCTTCCTCTTCTTTTGACCATTTTTTGACATAGTTCCCTTGAAAAAAAAAGAAATCGGGAAAAAAAATAATAAAAAAGGGAAAGAATATTGGTAAGGGCTCCTGTTCTGTCATCTGGGGATTATTAGTTTACAAACCCTCAACCTTTGACCTGGCATTTTTGCTGAAGTCTGAGTGAAGAACAAGCTCCCTTTGAAGCTCTCCACATCGTGTCCCGAGGAATGCAGGATCGCCAGGGCTCTGGCTGTTGAAAGCCTGGGTGAGTTATTGTAGCAGGTTCCACTGGCTCAGGGCAGGGGCAGGGCTCTTTCCCCCATGAACAATTAAGAGGGATCCATCTCATCCATTTTTTTCCTTTGTAAAAGCTGCCTATCTATCCTCAGTATTCATCAAGAACCCTCCATGGAGACATGCAGGCACCCAGAGAGAGCATTTCAGCTGACACAATAGGATGTGCCTGGAGGTGATTATTTCTCTCTGCTGAATGCAGAGGGAGACCATACAGATGATGTCTGATCAGACAAAATCAGCCAAGAAAAGATTCCAGTTTATAGATACCATTTGAAAGAAGGCCAAACCCTTATTTCTTCAGTGTTTGCAATGCCTCTGTTACCCAGCACTGCCACACTCAGCAGTCCAGACAAAGAACTTGGGATTACTTCTTCAAAAGAAATATGTTTGTCTATGTATTTTTAGCCAAACTTGGTATAAACCATTAAAAATATAATCTTGGGTTTTTTTCCTTCTTGTTCCAAATAAAAAAAGAAGGCTGAGGGAGTCTCATTTCTTACCATTTGCAAAATAATGGTGGAATTTTGGTACTCTAAACAGCCTTGCCAAGTTTCACAATTTCTGACACATTTCACAAGAAGTCGCACTAGTTACAATTGTCTTGAAATCATCCAGTATTCAAGACTTTTATTTTTTTAAGAAGAGAAAATAGTGTTTTAGCCATTATGATTACAGAGAAAAGGTAAAACATGCATACGATTGAAGCACACTTGAAAATGTAATAAATGTTAGAATAACCTATGTTAATTACATTAATACCTTCAGTCTGTTCTATTCTATTTTGTTTTGTTCTATATATTTAAATTAATATTCTATAAATATTCTATATATTTAAATTAAGACTCAGCCAGGAGGTAATGTGTACATGTTTTCAGAGCAAGGAGTAAATTCATTAAAATAAGATCAAGATCACAAGCAGGGCATAAAGAAACAATCATGCATGAAGAAATGAATGTATTCCACAGGAAATATGCAAGAGAAACAGCAGTTTCTCAGTTGCTTCAATGTGTATCCTATATGCTACTAAAAGGACCTAAATTTTCCCAAAAATACATGTGTCAACAAACATACTTTTCAGAGATATGAGCTTCATTCCTATGAGCTATTGTAGAGGTAAAAAAAGTTATTGGATAAAGACAATGAGACATATTGTTTGGGATAGCATTACCTTTTATAGTCACTTTATTACTGAAAAATTAAAAATTCATACTTGTTTTATTCTTTCCTAGTTCGAAAAAGCACTAAGAGGTTGCCCTCTAAAAAGAATATAGCAAGAGTATCATACACTTAAAAATCTGGAACTTACTGAGTGTGAAAGGAGAGTCCCTTTTTTGGAAAGAAAACAGAGTACTTTGGTAAGAAAATGTGTACTTCCCATTTGTCCCTGCTTTATTCTAGAGGGAATCCTATTTCAAGGCACTACAATAGATGAAGTTAGAACACACAGGGGCAGTGTGCACAGGAGCCATGTGTGGTGGGACCAGCACACCCCTGGGTGAGGCTGGAGCGAGGCCAGGTGTGCACAGACAGCTCCAGGGGCTCCCCCGAGCCTGGGACACCACACAGAGGATATAGTCAATAATATAGGATATAGTCAATAATATACCATCTTCCCTCCCCACAGCTGCCCTCCTAGCAGCTGCCAGGTGTAATAAGGCTTCCAATCTGTAGCACACTCTGAATGACCAATCATCATATGTTTTACCCAGGAGACATCCCCAAACCAGACAGAAATTCCCCGTGTTGAACGAGACAACTTCACTAATGCACTGAGGCTGAAACGGAGACTGCAGCCAAATGTGATAAAAGAGGGAAAAAGCTTAAAAAGGCAGCACATTTGGGAGTACTAGCAAATGATGCAAACATGACAGTGAGTGCAGCTGAACACTTTTTAACCAATGGAGAAACTGGGAATAGTAGCAATACCCCAGAAGGCAAAAAACCTCCTTATCTACTAGGATTATTTTGTATTAATATAACTCTAATATAAAATCCAAACAAATACTGTACAAAATGGTGACCTATTATGTTTGTGCTTTCTGGGCAAATGTGCAGTTCTTGTCAGAAAGGGGAAAAACAAAGGCAGTAGCTTCAAAGACAGAGCGTTTCCTGGTAGATAGCTATAATGTATTGATTTTTTTTTTGACCTTGGCCCTGTGACACAGTAGGTAGGAAGATGCATGAGAGAGTGAAATTTCTTGGCTGGATTTTGGTCTCTGCCATTGCCAACATTTCTTTTAAAAGATAAAAGACATGAAAGACTCCTGTCTTTGTTTTACCATCAAATGAAGACTGATGATGGCTCTAAGGTATGATATGGGTAATGTGGATGTATTGTCTGGAAGTGATTCTGGAACTGGAATTCATCCTACCTGACTTGAAATGTCTGCCATAAGAACATTGGCAGTACCTGGGTTGCTCACATACTCCTCTTTTCACAGTCAGAGAAAAGAAAGAGGCCCTTATGGCATTTAGCTCTAGTAGCATGTATAGAAACACACCTTTTGAAAGGAATTTCCTATTTCCAGATGCATTTCACCTGTTAAGTCATTCCTAATAAGACAGCAAGATGACCAACTCAGATGCAAACATCTGCATCGGGTCAGATAAATCTGAGCATCTTATTAACTGAATTTCTAGTGTAATGGGGAAAAAAAATGTATTGATGTCTGCAAATAGATGGAAGGGTTTAGTAGGTAACTGGAATATATGCCTACCTCGTTTAAGAGTACACAAACTAATTTACTGGAAAAAAGCCTTCCTTCAAATTTTTTTCAAATGTCTTATTTTGTCATGAATACAGATCATGTCAAGAAGAAATGAGTTTGTGGATATTGTGGTCCTGAATCGGTTATACAATTTTTCTTTTCAAAAGTCTACCTATACTTCTACAGTTTGGTTTTTTTTTGTTTGGTTTTTTTTTTTTTTTTTTTTTTTTTTGTTTTTTTTTTTTTTTTTTTTTTTTTTTTTTTTTGTCATGTTGCTTGATAGCCTTAATTTGTGATTACTATCTCAATTTAAAACCTAGAATCCCAATGGAGCAGACAAATGGTTGGTGTAACTCATAGGTCAGTCTTGCATACATTGGATATGGTCTCTGAGTGTGGAATTTTTATTGTGACATAGAGAATGCAGTTCTGCTGCTGTGCCTGCCCTGAACTACTGGATGCAGATCCTGGTCCTTATTTGTCTTATCACACTTGTCACTGAACCATTCCCTACACTGAGACTTCTTGCAAGAGCAATGCACTTCTTTAAAATGTAACATACATCATCAAAAAGTACATGTACTTTACACAGTTCTATAGCAAGTCCCAAGATATTTAGGCTACTTTTTCTTCTCATCCCAAGGCAGTTTTGTTCATATCTTCCCAATAAACTTTTTGTATTATTCTTTGCTTGATAGGACTGTACTAAAAAAACAGATAAAAATTAATATGGACTGGTTAGAGTATAACACTTAATAATATTAAGGAGTTAAAAGCAATGTAAGAAAGAATTTAAATGGAAGAGGCCAGGTGAAAAAGAAATACAATGCATCATGCACAGAGAATGTGTTTATTGGAGTAGTCCCAGGTCCAGATCAAAGATATGGCAATAGTGGCTGGAAACCATAAAGTGTTTTCAGTGCTGTAAATGTTTCACAAATCCATGCAGGGACATTTAGGATGTTCAGTATCACATTAAAAGAGAAAAAAAAAAACAAAAAACAAAAAAAAACAAAAAACCTCAAAATAAAAAGCAAATGGTTAAACCTCTGACCAAGATTTCCTATGTCCTATTAAGTACTAGGTGACAGTTGTTTCAAGTACAAATTCTGATGTGAAGGAAAAAAATAAAAAGCTTGGAATAAATGCTGTCTGCTGAACAGCAGCCAAAAACTGCATCAGGAGATTCAGTATCAGAACCATGAGCAACCACATGGGTGCACAGCAGATCAAAGGAACAACTTTGAAGCAAGACCTAGTGTCTGTTCACTGTGACCTGGAGTTGCCTTTGGCAGAGGGGGGAAAGAAGTCCAAAGCAAGAACCTGGGCATGCTGAAAAGTTTTCTAGAATAGGGCATGGATAAAGCCTTACCAGCTGTGTTGACTTTGGCTGTGTGTATATATGATAACTAGAAATTAATAAACCTGTCAAAAGAAAGAATGTGGAAGACAAACTGAAAAAGTCTGGTGTTGAGATTTATACTAAGCTGCCAAGGTCACTTTGGGCTACTGAAATCAAATGTTAGGGAAAGGGGACTTATTTCTGAAATATTTCTGCTCTAGCAATGGGTGAAAACATGGATGAGCAACCCAGATGAAGGAAAATTACATTCTCTACCAAAGCATGAGAACCTGCACACACAGGAGGTTGTCTCTCTTCAGGTATACCCCATCCTGCTCCTTGCATGGCCACAGCTTGGACCAGGGCTGTAGCAACTCCTTTTTGCAGCTTTCTTGTAAATCACCATGTTAAATATCACTGTCCTCAGATGAACAGACACAACTTGAAGGAATGTAAGCCTAGCTACAATGTTTTTATTATATTTTTGCAAGGTAGATTTCCCATTTCCCATCCTCTCCCGTCTTTTATCACTTACTCCTGTTCTTGATATCAAAATAAAAATATTTTTGCTTGGGGATTTTATCAGTTTATGTATCAAATTTTCTTCTTGGCCAAAACATCTCTTTTGCACTTGGTGTCTACTGAAAGACAGAGACTATTGTGACTGAAACAAGGAGAGTCAGGTCAAGGCTAGATAAATTATTGCTAGACTTAATTAGATTAAAGGTACTATTCTGAGTTTGAAAACTATTACTTCATGGTATTTCAGATTTTAAGTCATCTCACCTAACATGAGAGAGACTTTCAGGGGCAGTTTGTCACTTCAGAAAATAAGAATTTAGCCCAGATAGAGCAGCTGTGGGAGAGGAAGACAGACTTGGATAGTGCATCATTGGAATATAGATTAAACATAGTTAACAAGGTCAAACACTGAATTTTTTATTGAATTGAAATAGACTGAAATGTATTATCCTTAAAAGGTCAGCTACATCCCTCGTGGAAATTTTTCAACAGTTTCCTTCAGCTGCTCTCTTGAGCTAAGAAAAAATCTGTATGCTGAACTATTTGGAAACATTCCTTTGAAAAATCCCAACAAACATTTGAAAATCCAGTAAATTAAAGTCAGCATCTTCGACCTGAAAGTCTTCATATCTGATGAGTATTTGAAAACTCAAAACTAATACAAGGTATGGTTTCTCAGTAGTTCCGACTGGAGTTTTATTTGGTCTGCAATCAAAAGTTGCATTGTTCAGACCAGGCACCTTCTTTGCACATTCAGTATTGCCATGACTAAATAAACTGGGATTATTTATTTTGCAGGAAGTTTAGAAAAAAACCAAAAATTTCCATGAAATGACTCTTCAGTTTCTGGCCAGCACTAGCAGTATGAGCTATATCACCAGTTATCATAAAGCTCTGCTGCCCAGTTCACTCCTGGCTCGTTTTGAGATTTGACCACATCTCCATTTTCTGCAAACACAGGCTAGCAGTCAGATGTCTGATACCACTCTGGTCTTGTATCTCTCTGCTTACAGCTTTTCTTCAGTTATAAGGAGCGTGTGCACATCTAAAGCATTTTGAGTTGCCAATAATCATCTTTGCATTTGCCTTCACAACTGTGTGGAGATAAATAAACACACACATAACACTACCTGCACCATCCTGAGCAAGTGGGGACCAAGCACAGTCACTGTGCAAACATCTCAGCAGAGACCATAGATGTTTGGAAACCTATTCAGACACCAGAAGAGGCCAAGCCCCTGTCTGAGGAATGAAATCCTCACATTCAGTAAGAAGCCTTAAAATGTCGTTTTTTAAACCTCAAAATTATCTTGCTCAGCTCTGTTAATTTCAGTGGTTAGAGGGTGGACTGAGTTCAGAGGTAGCTATACCAAAACTCTGCAAGAAAAAAAAAAACACTCACATGAAATTCAGAGACAGCTAATGTCAGGAAATCTTACAGTAATGTTTGTTCCATGAAGATATATAAGAAGACTCTCAAATCAAAGAAGACAAAATTAGTGGAATGAAAAACATCCAAGCAATGTATATTTGTGCCCTTTGGAATTCCATCTATCACCTCTGCATCTCCAAACCTTTAAAAAAATAAAAAGGAAGTTATACATAGATTAGTTTTATACTGGTTTTGTGATTCTGCTAGTAATTAACAATATCTCCTTCAGAGAAAATCTTATTTGGATTTTGATGTATTAATTACCATGCAGAACAGCTTGCTAAGATTCAGTCTGATGACTCAACACTCTGAAAAAGAGCTGTTTGGGGAGTAATGTCTATGAAAGGTATATTTACCCTCTATTTTTTGCATTCCTTCTTTGCTTTCTAGCAGGAAAACCTGTTGGCCAAAAGAAACCTTGCAGGCTTGTCAATGAAAGTCTCTCCAGATTCAACCAGCTCTTTTTAATGGAGGTTGTGCAAAAATTTGGTGTTCAGAAGTACAGTTTTTGCCCCAACTGCTTGATCTATTTCCAAGAGACCTGTAGCAAGGGAACAACATTAAGACCTGCAACTACATGTTTCCTCATGCAGTGTTTATACAGACCATCAATCTTGGCTAGAAATTAATGTCTTTAGTATAAGAACACATTCCTTGAGTCTGTGCCTTTCCATTAATAAAACCAGAGCATCTTCACAAGTACTGTACCTTTGAGTGAGATTCCTCTCTCCTGACTCTGGATAGTGACTGAAGAGATTTGCACTTGAGAATACTGAATTGGCTTAAGCTTCATTTACAGTCAACAGAGAAATCATCTAGGGTTGATTCATCTGGCTTATTTGAGATTTCACAAAATGATGAATTGCACTTAGATGAACATCCTTCTTTCTGTTGACTGCAAAGTGAGCTTGGAATGTTCACCTGAGGTGCTATTACCCAGTGCTATGCTTGCATCTTAAACAGAGGGAGAGTGAAGTCTTGTTAGAATAATGCCTTATAATACAAAGGTCTGTACTGGTACTTCAGGTCTCATAACTAATATTTCTGACTGTGATTTTTACATAGAGGGCTTGGTATTTCTGCTGCCCCTTTTAACTTGTTTATTGGGTCACTTGTAAGAGCTTATTAGTTCCAGTCCCTCTTTTTCTGACTACTGTTGGCCCAATTGTCCAAAACTGTAGTATCTGATTCACGACCTTTCTCGACCTCTCATTAGGATTAGAGCTGGGCTCCAGTGTATCAGCAACAGCCTGAAACAATTTTAATCAGTATTGACCCCCCCAGCCAAGCAAGCAACCCTATTAAAATTAATGAGATGGCAATTCTGTGAGAACAGGCAAGACTGACTGATAGGGAAGCTACCTGATGGCAGCAGAGTCTCTTGGCAAATCACACACACTCAGGTGTCTTGTCAACTTTGCACTCACTTCATTTTCCCACATGAGCCACCAGGAACAGACAGTTCTGCTTCATTCCACCTAGCACTCACTTCCTCAGGGTGAACAACTGCCCAGAGCAATCCAGTCCTATTACTCTCAAAGGACCATATAGGAATTATGCAGCTATGCCACAGCCATATAATTCTGACAGTCTGAAAGAACAATTTGTAGCACAGCGAGACACAGAGAAAATGCTACAATAGGAGGTGGAATTTTCCTTATTCAACAAGAAAAATAAACCAACAACATTTTTAAGCTGTGTATTTTTAAAAGCAGAATGTTGATTGTTTATATCTGTTGAAAGTTCATATTAAAAGTGGTATATCTGGTACTGAAGAATGTTTGTAAAAATCCTGAGGTAGCAATGGTGTCTCTGGAGAATTGCATTTGAACACTTCATGTTCTTCTATTTCTCATTTGGTCAAGGTTGTTTTTCTTCAAAGCACATAACAGCAAGGGATTTATTTTCTCTTGAGATGAGAGAAAAAGAAAACTCATAGAAATTAAATTGGATAAAGAAGAAAAATTAGAGTGAAAATTGTTCAGATTCCCATAGATGCTGCTCTGACAGTTTCTTTAAAAAATAATTTGGAAAGATTTATTTCTGCATGAAAAGGGAAACTTTGTCATCACATAGCTGTGTTTTGTAACCACTTGGAAATGTTAGGGAGTGGCCTACAGACCCTATGCACATACAGCTCAGCTTTACTTGCTCTGTCATGTCTTCGATGGCTCAGTATTCCATCTCATGGGGTATCCCACCAGACAAAAGAGGCCATTTTCAAAGTGTCTGAAAGATTCAAGCTCATTAACTGTTGGAGCGAGGTGGGTTAACTCCACTGAAACTAGTAGAAAATGCCTCACATGTTACTCCTGTCTAATTCTGATCCTTTATTATCTAAAACACCGGCACATACTGGATGTTGGAAGTTCATGTTTCTTGGTTGATAAGTGCCAGTGATAGGAGAATTCCTCTGGTTAGCATCAGGGACAAAACTGGTGATCTCTGGTTTTCTTCAGCTCTAATCCCCTAGCTGGTCAGGAAAGCTGTTTCAGACAGCATTAGGGACAAGCACACGAAAGGGGGATAGAGGCTTCTGTGCCATGCAGCTTTCACATCCTGAGGGAACAATCAGGGAGGCTGCAGGGGACCTTAGAAAGGGTGACATTCATTGCATAATTTTCAGAGCTTCCACGCAGAGGACTGACTCCACGGCAAACTAGTGGAGAGCTGGAGAAGTAGCTCAGAGCAAAAGCATTTTATGTTTCTTATCAAACACTTCAAGGTTATCAGAAAGAGTCTCACACATTTGTGCTGTGGAGCTCCATTAAATGAGATTCTTTCTCCAAAATCCACACTGCCTACAAGTTTCTCTCAACAGCTTTTTGTCTGACATTCTAGGTAATTGCACATGTCCTACAATTGGAGAGTGGTGGTTGTTTGTTTTTTTCCTATTTTTTTTCCTTTTTTCAATTTTAATTCAGTGAACTAAAGGTTTTGCCTTAAGTTTTTGAGATTCAGCATCTTACCTGCAGGGGCTGACATTAATATTAAATACTCTGTGGTTTGGGTCACCTTTATATTTTGTGCACAGACAGCCTAAAAAGTGTGAGGGAGGAGGCAAAAATGCAGCTATGGGTTTGTGTTCAATTTTTAAATAAGCTGGAGCATATTTAGACACCAGTACTTTCTGCAATTGTCTTAAAAAAAAACTTTCTTAAATATTGTAGCAGGTTTTATATTATTTCTGCAAACTATAAAGAAAAATACCCAAGAACTCTGATGGATGCCATGACCCTGCAAACTTCCTTACACAGGCAGTTCCACCATCAGAGTATTCTTCAATATTCCAGAATACTTAGGAAGGTTCTGTAGAGCATCACATTAAAAATACTGCAGCTCCATTTGTCAATGATCCATGGTGTGAGCTAGAGCAATGAAACTCAGCCTTGATGACAAAAAGAACAGGTTGGTAGAAGTCACTCCTGAGCATAACAGCGTGAGAAATTCCTTAGGAGCAGGCAAAGCAGAGTCGTGTTTCTGCAATCAGGAAAGATAACAGGACAGCTATAGATAAATGTGGAGGACCAGGCAATTCTGCATAGCATCTAATAATAGTTTGTTTCCTGTACCTGGAGACAACAGAACTGTGTTCTGGAGGGATAAAGCATGGAAGAGATGGTAGGCAAAGAGGCAATAAAGGCAGCTTGCTCTATGTTTTATATAATCTCCTTCTTCCTTATTTCTTCCAAATCTGGGGTACTGAATTTGCTTCCTTCAGACAATATGATACAATCTCCCTATCACCCATATACTCTCCATTGCAAAATTAAGAAAACTAAAAGAAAGGAACTAATACCCTGATCACCAGGGATGGGAAACAGGAGGTCCCTGCTGTATAATTGATCTTGACTTTTTATCAGACCATTTTTCTAGCCATCACAAGACTCAGGTATTGACACGGCCTTGAATCATGAATTCTCTGCTGTTGGAGACTAAGCAAAGTTGTTTTGTGAAGGAAAGTCTGCAAACAGCGCTGGTGACTGCTGTCATTAAGTTGAGCATGGATGTGGAGAGCTTGTTGCACTGTGAGTGGGACAATGGACTATGAGTGGCTGCCAAGTCACATGGCAGCAGCATATTCCTCCTATGTCCCTTTTACACCATTCAGTAAAGCCATCACTCAGGTGTAAATAAGAAACACTGCTGTGAAGAGTCAAAAGAGAAAGCAGGATGCTAAGAGCAAAGAGAACACCAAATGTACTTGTCTATTTAAAGCTAGACCTGAGCCAGAAAAGTCAGTGAGACATTTCATGCCTAGTTATGTTTCTTCAGAAAAACCCTGCAATGTCTTTTAACCTACAGGACTCATGGCACAGCTGACATTGGGAAAAGATATATGTATTTTTGACAAGGCATGCTCAAAGAGCTGTGAGAGCTGTGGGGTGCTTGTGACAAGATCCTTTCTGACAGCACCAAAATTTTTAGCACTGCAGCTCCTAGATACTTGCTTTGACAGAGAGAAGCAGAGTCCCATGGTCACCCCATTAGTGCCTTTCTTGCCAGGGCAAGACAGCTGAGGTTCTGTCAGCATCTGTTGCACTGCCACTACAGGAGATTTCAGTGGTAATAAGAATCAAAGTTGGACACCTTAGAATACAGGAAAAGAAAGCACAGAATGGTTTAAAATCTTAACATCAGTTTGGCTGCTTGGTTCTGAACCAGTATGTAGGTGGATGCAGGCACGAGGGAAGGAGAGCATGCTAATCAACACTCTGCTGCTAGTAAATGTTAATAAAGGAAAACCAGAATATTGCTGATTTTTGTGATTAACTCTTACTCTCTTATTGAAATCACCAATGTCCTGGAGATTTAATGTTCCTGAAACCTGGGATAATTCACTCTGATCTTTAAGAGTAAGATTAGGAATGGAGGGAATGCATAAAAATTGTCTGTGTTGATCTGTAATATCATGTAGTCTTACCGCCTTTCAGTGTATTAGGAAAAAAATCAGTGTAAAATATTAAAAGTAAATTGCTTGGGTTTTTTGTTTTGTTTTTGTTTGTTTTTTTTCTTTTTTGGCACTTTGAAGTGCACCAAGTTAAATCATAGTATACTGGTTTGGTATGTCCTGGTTTTTGGTAGCAGGGGGA
>VZTT01062015.1:0-13792 GCA_013400855.1 Buphagus erythrorhynchus
TATATTACTTATTATATTATTATTTATTTTTTCTGTATTTTGAATTGCTCATGTCCATCACAGAAAAAAAAATGGGAGAAGGGAGAGAAAGTGGAAAAAGAGATGCCTCATCCATAAAGCGTGTGAGGCTCTGATAATTCTTAACCTTCACAGTCTGTCTTTTACTATTATTTAATTTCTTGAGTTTTTTGGTCAATCAGAGATTTACTACTGCGGTGCCAGTCACGTTTAGAGTTACAGAACAATTGCTTCCAACTTGCAAGACTTCTATCACAGAAGGTTGCTTCCACTCTGCTGATGTTCAGTACCTCTTGAATGAGGATAAATTATCGGACACAAAGAACTTAATGAGACATGCCACAGTCCCTTGTTCTTCAGGAAGGTTGGTGTAGCTGGAACAGCATCAGTGATGCTGTGTCCCTTTTAGGCCTCTCAGTAGGTGCAGCTTCATTTCTTCTTGACTGCTGCAGCATTTCTGATCTGTGCCAAAGCAGTAGAAAAAAACAAGTTACTAACAGTTATAATTTCATTTATTCAACCAGAATATGTGATAACTGGATGTGCCGATCTGTTGGATATAACAGATAAGCAGCCCTATAATGCCACTCCTATTCTTCTGTAATATATTTCAAATTTGCTGTTACTGGGCAGTGTATTATTTTTGTGTATCTGTTGGAAGCACAAGCTCCACAAACTGTATTTGCAGGGTAAAAAGGGATGCACAAGTCTCTCCCTGTTCTATTCTGTGCCTTTGAGGTTTTGAATGGCTGGATGCCACGTGATAGATATTATGGGTCAATAAATACAGGGTTGATTTTTTTAAATCTCAGAATAAAATATTTATAATTCATGTATTAAACATACCATGTGGTTCCTCTAGCAGTATGTTGTTAGTCCAGAAAATATCTTAAAAGTTCGGTATTTTATATTGTCAATTGTATTTTCCAGAGCTGTAGTATCTCTCTGAGATTTTATTTTTCTAGTTTCTGATGAGCTTTTCATATTTACACACAAGAATTTTATGCTCTTTGAAATTATTTCTTTGAACTTCTCTCCATATTACTTAGAGGAAAAGAAAACTGGCATGTTCCTGGCTCAGTACACTATAAAGGCAAAAATATTTACTGTTTTCATAAACATCCTCAGAAGATTTACATGTGTTCCTTAATGGTGACCTGTGGCAGATACTTTTCAAGGCATCTATTAATATGTATGAATACATAGGATAGATGTGGATTAAAAATCATTTTTTAATCATAGATTTACATTTTTAAGTTACTTTAAAGCCACTTTGGTAGGATTAATTGCAAAATAAAGCAATTATTTTCTAAGTATCTTTTAACTGTAAATTAGTTGTATCGAATAGTGGAATTACTGTAACTCAGTTTTGTTGTGATTCTTCAGTGAAGCTTCACATTTTCTTATCACAGTACATACAATAAATTAGTAAAGCTATGATCAAATCTTTCTTCTTGGCCATGTTAAGTCTGAGGGTTTGTTTCATTTCTTTTGTGGGGAAAGATAAAGTATGTATTTCAAGTGGCCTAACCACATTTGTAGTTGTGCTTCTCTAACTCTTCTGCCCCCACAGTTTCTTTAAGTTTACGCCTTTTAAGGAAGTTAAGTGTTAATGCTCATTCTTTGCTGACTGTCATAGTAGCACATGAAAAATCAAAACTGTTGTTTTTTTAATATCTTGGATTGAAAGAGAAGGAAGGAGTCTTCTCTTCTCTTCTCTTCTCTTCTCTTCTCTTCTCTTCTCTTCTCTTCTCTTCTCTTCTCTTCTCTCTCTGTGATTTTCATTTTGCAGACATTTAAATACTTCTCTAAGCATCTCCACTTCCTGTATAATACTAGATTATGGAAATTTGCTTGGTTTAGGGAAAACGAAAAAAATCTGACTTCACTTTGGAGATGCCACAGCTTAAAGTAAGTTCTGGGAAGTATATTGTGATGTGTTTATCATGGAAAAATGTTACATGTACATTTTGTAAATAGGTATGTAGGGGAACCATTGAGGTACATTCTTAAGGGTTGAAATATATCAATTTCAAAATACTTTCAAGGTTATGATGTGTTGAATTTTTGTATTCAGTGGATATTCAGAAGTCTGTAATTTATGAAGTTCCTTCCATTAAATTCAGTTCTTTAATGAAGCATCATCAGGATATTGATAATATTTTTGTTACCAATAACTAGATGTAGGGTAAAAAACAATTCAAAGTAAATTGTCAGAGTTAACTGGAGTATATAGTTTGGCTAGTTGCTAAATCATGCTCATTTGTTGTGTTTTGATTTCAGCACCTGATTTTCCCCAGTTCTATGTATGTATAAAACACAGATGGTGATAGCATAGTGTCACAATTCCATTTTACTTTAGTGGCAAGATCACTTACAAAGTTAAAACCAGCAGGCCTGGGATTGTGTCTGTAAGAAATAATGGGAGTGTAAGGCTCTATGTACTGACACAAAAGATCCATCCAGTTCAGCACCCTGATTCCTATCACAGGTCCATAATGTCTTACTTTAGAGCAAAAAAATGGGAAATGTGGCACAGCAATAGTCATTGGGAGCTGTCATGGCTGGGACAAGGCAGATTTTAGCCTTGGTTATAAAATACTGGCAGCATAATTTGAGCTGCCCAGATGTTCAGAGCCCACCTTCATTACCTGCGTGCATCTGCCAGGGGGTTGTGGCTGCAGGCCACAAATACATTGTTGTTCCTGAATTCTATGTTAACTTGAACTCAGATTTTTCAAGAAGAGATTGTTAGTGTATGTGGTCAAACAAAACAAACACTAACTCTGTGTAAAACCTCAAGTCATAAGCAGTGTATGCTCTAGATACCAACAGAGTCTTCAGTGCAGACTTGATGTGCTTAAGGACTGTATCCCAAAGTAAGGTCTAGCTGGCAGCTGTGTGTGAGTACACTCAGCCTAGAAAATTTGGAGAGAGGAATGTGCCCACAAAATAAGACAAATTGTAATAGCACTTGTAATAATAACTCTAGGAATTAATCTCATTGTTTGAAATTATTACTATTTTGTAAGTATAAACCATAGTACATTGTACTGAAATATAATATATAAAATTAGGGTGACTGATGGAAAACTTTCCTGAAAACAGGAAAAAAAGTGGATTTTTTCTCCTCTGTAGGCTTTTTGCCATATAGTTACTTTATAACATAATTCTTAGGTGGCCAGTCATGTTTTCAAGACTAGCACATTTTTTCTCACTTGCTTTGGTCACAGATAAGGACCAAACTTGATCTTCGATTAGCAGTGCTTTCTAACAACCAAGAAGCATAAAGTAAAAGCAATGATGTTTACATCAAATAGAATCTTGAGCTTTTGTTCTTAGTGTATTTTTTTGTGAAATTAGTTTGTAAATATAGTTATGCTAAATGGATATATTCAAAGCAACTTGTCAGTTGAGTGAGAATTTCCAGCAAAACAATTTCTAACATTTCCTGAAAATTATGCTATGACCCCAGCTTGCCACCCTCTTTTGCAGCTGAAGGAGGAACTAACTAGATGTCCAGGCATTCCCAAGTGTAACAGAAGATTTGATGGAGTGCAGTTTTAGAGCAGTCAATCAATTTTCACTTGTGATATAGCAAAGTCAGAAGTTTCAAAGAGAAAATTTAAACTGTTGGTGCACATCAGGTTTTTTTGTAATATATGTATGTCGAGAACGTTAAAGCCCAGCTTTGAAATTTGTTCTCTTCTTTGTCTGGTTCATATGCTTATTGTTACGTGCTTTGGGTTTTGACTTGATTGTACAAAAGGGAATGTGTTAAGTAGGAGGAAAAAAGGACACTTGATCTCTATTTGTTTTTAATCTGAAAAAACTTCCATAAGACAATATAATACGGAAGTCTAGGACAAGTTTATCATTATATGACTTCTGAAGGCATTGGCTTCCAGAGAACTAACATTGGAATGAGCTTTATTTTTACCCAGGTCATCAAGGAATGATCAATAACAGCAAAGAATTTTTTTCCACATACCGAAGGCAAGTAAGTTAGCTTCCTGTTTCAAAAGATCCACCAGTGTTTCAGATTCTATTTCTCTACTGTTAGAGGCAGCTCTCTTCTATCAGGGCAGCTCCTTAATTGATTTGTTTTTCCTCTCTCCCACATTGTACTCATCAGCTCTCCTGAGGTTTGTGCTTATTTATTTAAACTATCCAAGAATAAAATATTAGGTTCTGAATGATAAGATGGAAATCACTGCATTTGAGGATGCTTCTTTGAGATGTAACATTGTAGGACTGTTAAAACGTGGAAGCTGGTGCATCAAGGAGGTGTTGATTTGACAGCTTATGTCCATGACTACAGAAACCCGATGCATATAAAGGATTACGACTTCACAAAACTTTAAAACTATACAAAGATGGGATCTTGCTCATTTTTTCGTCAGCAAGATACACGTCACAGGTGTATGCAACCTGTATCATGCTCCTCCACTTTCTTAACAATAAAGATTTAATAACATGGTTGCTTGTCTTTTATTGGATTTTTATTTTAAATGCTTATTGAGGAAAATCATTAAAACACCTCATCTTTAAAACCAATTATTTACAGAGATCAATGTAGATTTTAAGTTCAATTTTGCCTTGAAACTGGTGTGATGCAGAACAAGTGTATTGAATAAGACGGTGTTTTGGGGGTTATCTATGCATGCCACAAAACATGGATTTATTGGGGAGATAGAATGAGCATTGGGATGTGATGTGGTTTCTGTCCCCATGAATGTTAGGTTTTGAGCCACTCATAGTGACTGATGAAACTTTACTGTTAGTCATTTATATCTATACCCATATTATTTTCCTACATTTATCAAGATAAAATCACTTACTATGCTCTGTTCTTTATACCTTCAGATACTATGAAAAGAAAGCAATGATGCACAGCTGTCAGTTAAGTTATACTTAAAGAGTGTGAGATGCATTTTTTCACTACAAGTGAACATCTTAGTTAAACATAATGCTGGTATAGGTCTGTAAAATGAGAAGTTCTTTATGGGTGTGTTATTTGAATATATTCAGTATTAATTGAATTATCCAACCCTAAGTCCCTTACTTAAGTAATTACAAACTAGTTTATTCTAAAAAATTCAATCCTTCACACCTGGGCATATAGATACATCTAATCTAAGCTAAGAAATGTAACAAACTGATTCCTTGCATGCATACAAAGTAATTTCTTTATTATGGAATTCTTACTGTCAAGCAAAAATAATGAGAATTAATGAGAATCATCGTTCTAGCCTGTATGTCTCATATATAGAGTTTATTGTTTCTATTAGTAAAATAATGCTTTATTTGGCCTTTTATTTTTTCTTATGTGTGCTTGTTTATATTTATGAAGCTTGAACTAAAAGTGTGTGACTAAAAGTGATTAATTTTGAGAAAGGGATTTTATATCTCTATATGCTAAACAATGACTTAAAGTGTATTGGGACAGTAAATTATGAGAAGGGGAAGAAGAAAATAGTGCTTGACTGTAGAAACAGCAGAATTTTATCTTGTGCTTTTCACTAAATGCTCCGTTTCTATTCATTTGTCCCTTTTGTCCAGTATTTGAGTTCTACCTTCCCAATATCTTTTCAATACCTGCCTCTCTCATTTTCAGTCAAACCACCAGAAAATTCTTTTTCCATCCAACTTGTTCAGAAAAGGGCACTTTCAGTGTGGAATTAGTTGTCTATTGATTGTAAAATAAGGATGTTTTCTGTTTTTCTGCAAGAATCTGGTACTTGGTTATGTAGTGGAAGAAAGGCCTCTCCGTTAAAATTGCATTATCTTTTGTAGAAAGATGGGTAGGCAGGGGTTGTTAAGTGAAAATGGAGGCTGTCATCATTAGGACACCTGAGTGCTGTCTCAAAAAATGTAATTCTCTCTTTCCTCTTTCACAGTCTAGCATTGAGTGTATCACTCAGACTCGGTGTTTCAGAGGTGATTGTGCATCTTGCTGACAAAGTTTGAATCCCTGAACCAAAGCACAAGCTGAGTGAAGCCATTTTCTTTTTTGTTTTTCTTTTTTCCCCCAAGTAAATATTGTCAAAACATCTTAGAATAAAGTTCTAGAGAAGGCTAATTTGGTCTGATAAAGAGAAGCTATACTGCAAGTACAAACTACAGACGGACCTGTCCCCTTTTATGTTGGTATTTGGTTTGGTTTTCATGGGGCTAATTGCAGAGGGGTATTCAACTTGCATGCAGTGTTATCCTTGATGTCCCCTGCAGTCAGTGAGGACTTTAGGCCAGAAGACCCTTTAGACATTTAAGTGAAATTTCTCTCAAAGGTCGTAGACTTCATCCCCTTCCTCTGTAAAGAAATATAGAAAAGCTAATTGGGTTAATTTAGTCAGTTAAGTTAAATATACTTAAATGTGGCCTCCTAAGCAGTAAGGTTTTGTTTCCTTTTTCTACAGTCTTCTGATCCTAATGCAGGATAATACCCAACTTTTCATTCATTGTAGGCTTTCCCTTGGGGCTGTAAACTGTGTTAGTAGGTGAATGTTGCTAAGGGATTGTATTGTTGAAGCGTAAAGAGTTTAGGCACAGCACTGAACTGCTGTGGTGTAAGCTAAGGTTTGTTATCTGAGTGACAAGAATTGATCAAGTTAAGTTTTGAAATAATTGTTGTATTTTACTTCCTTTTATATTAAATCTCAGAAGATATTTGGGTGGCTGTGCTTTATGATTGACTTCAGTAGTCTTTGCTCGGATCTCTCAGCTGTTCCTTCTGTTTGAGCCATAACAGCAGCTTGGCCATGTTTTAAGAGGATTGGAAAATTGATCTGGCATCATTAAAACCAACCAAAGAAAAAACTCTGGCTCAGAAATGTTTGTTTGGTTGAAGCAGTTCCTCTGCCTGTTTCTGTGCATGGCCATACATGTACTGGCCATGATGACAAAGCAGGTATGGAAGGTTTTTGGAGCTGTTGAGCTTCTGAGTGATGGCCACAAAGAAACAGCCTCAGTGAGCAAGCCCTGAGATCAGGAGAACTTTGTGTATCCTGACAGTGTTTGTATTGGTTTTTCCCTTAGTATTTCTTTGAATGGTGTGATATTTAACATTTAGGAGACTGTATTTCTTGTCCGCTTTCAACTGTGAGCCCACTAGGGCTCTCTTCTCTACAGCTTAAACAAATTTAAGTGCCACAAGCCTTGCTTGCCACCACCGTCTTCTCCAGGAAACCACTCATTCTTTCTCCTTCCTTTGCACTCACACTGATTTCTGTCGCTGGGCAAGGTGAATGCTCATTAAGGAAGCTTGCCTAGCTGAAGGTTGCCCACTGCTTTTACAGAAATAGTTTTCTGGCAATTTATTGACTGGCCAAGGTTGAAATCCAAGGGGTGCCACTTCAAGGGAAGAAATAGGAATATATGGCATGTTGGAAGAGAGACAGGAGAAAATGGATTAGATGTGGGGGGATGGTTGCAGCTATGACTTGGCTCTGTTAAAAAAAAAACAAAAACTGTCAAATGGCAAGTTTAATTTTCAGCTGGATCAACTGGCTGGACAGACTTGCAATGCAACTGCACAGCTTGTTGCCCATGGCTGGAGCTGACTCAGAGCTGTGTCCCCAGCCTCCACCTTGAGGTCACGCAGCCCGTGTGGGATGGGCTGAGGAGCAGCGCTCGGGGGCTCAAGAGCTGCAGCGGTCAGAGCAGAAGGCGCTGTGCCGCATGTTTTAGTGGCTGGTTACCCTTCCATTTCTTGGGAAAATGGCAGTCTTGTGCTTGCAAGAATTTGGCATTCCGGTTACTACTTGGTGTTGCAAAACTTCTACAGTTCCCTGGATTTTACTTTCACCATAGTAGTTGCAAAGCTTGGTGAAACTTACTACCTTTACTGTGCTATGCAAGTAATGAAAATTCTGCAGTAGTGTAAGGTTGGATTTTCCTTGTCCACTTTGATTACACCATAACATGCTCTGAGGCTTTTGTGCAAACTCAGTTGGAAGATGCAGGTGACATACAAGCGTAGTTAAAAAGTATAATTTATTTCTAAGTGTTCTGGTTATTCACTGAGTGGGCAGTGGGCAGGGAGTGGGATGAGACAGCATGTCTCCTTGTAGTTGAGCTCGCTTTAAGCTGCATTTCATTTAAAATGCTGATATTCATAAAGATTATTTTTAGCCCCTCCAATGGAATTAAAATTCAGGGTATAAGTGCTGTCAATATCTTTTGGGTAGAAAAACTTGGGCTTTAATTACTTTTGGTTTCAGTTTCACAAGCAGGAGCAAATTATTTTCGTTTTGAGTGTGTTTACGTGAAGGTGGGAAAACTGATAAGGAAAGTAAACTGCGTTGCTCTCTAAGTCCTTCCAATATATAAATAACAAATGGTTAGGAAGGAAAAACATCTATTAATACTAAAGACTACAAGGCCAGTGCTGTGTTATGGAAGTATTTGGAAACATAGAGATGGTAAATGAGTGAGAGTTTAAAAAGCAGCTGAGTGCTTTAAGTGCCCCAAATCCAATGTTCTCAGTTCTTTGTGTATATGTAAGCCCCTTATTTTGCTTATATTAAGTAAAAATATTCTCTCAATTATTTAGGTATAGGTAATAATTAAGAAATTTATTATTTCTGTATGGTAAATATTATTATAAAATACTAGACTATGTATTCAACATTTTAAAGACAATTTTATTAAAGAGATTTAATATACTTATTACAAATTCTGCATTTGTATGCAGTTTGAAAACATAAAATAGCTTAAAATATTGGTTATCCAGGGGTGTAGCACACAAAAATTAAAATCACCTGAATGTACATGCAGATGACTCATTGTTTTAACAGGTGCATGTAGCAATAAGTTTTAAAGCTATACTTAGCTTCTAAACCAGTACAATTTAATAGTATTGCCAGCCACTGACATTGGTCCTTCATTTAGTTAAAAAACCCAAACCAACAAATTATTAAATAAATAATTTAAAAGTAGAAAACAGGATTACAGTCAGGGAAAAAAATCTATTGATCATTGTCTTAGAAACTCAGTTGAATATATTCAAATTTATTTACTTGCCAATAAAGTATTTAAAACAAACCCAAAAACAAACAGTGAACACTTTAGACTACTTACGTGAAAATTACTAAGTCAAATAAATCTCCAGTGTGCCAATTTTTGAGTGCCACACTTTATTAAGAGCAGAATCAAATTATAAAATTGTCCATTATTATTGGCCCTTCCACTCTTCCTCAGTTCTGACTTAGTTTTAACAGCCATCCTAGCCTAGCCTAGACACTGGGTTCTTTACTCACCGAAAGCAAGGATTAAAACATTCTGGTTTTGATTTTTCACAAGATAAAAGTAAATAAATAAAATATACACTTAAGGATAGAAAGTTGCCTCAGAAAGTTTTGTAAGGTCTACATTTTCTTTTTTTAGAAGGTATGTTTTCCTTAGATTTATGTGACAGAGTAATCTTGCTCTAAATGTCTAGATGCAAAGAAACCATGCACTGTTATTTCAGAGTGATTACATTAGCTGATGATTATTAACATTTTCTTGGAATTACTAATATTTGTAGGTCATCCATCATATTTTTCTGAGAAAAAGAAATTGTGTTCTCTTCAATTTTACTCTTCTGACAAAAGTGAAATGATATATAAGATTACTTCGATGGAAATAATCAGCAATGATAGTTAGCATTGCTTATTTCAATACTCTACCAATACTGGCTTTGCCAATAATACATAATCACTCTACAGGGATGATGTCCTAAAAATAATTTAATACAGATTTTACTGAAAATATAAAGAATGCAGTTTTGTCTCAAAGTTATATTATTTTCAAATAAAAGTTAATCAGATGTTTTTTAATTCCTACAATGAAAAGTCATTAGGGATAGGTGTGAAACTGTCATAGTTCAGTAAGGCAGAGGTGAATATTCAAATGTATGAAGATTCAGAGAAAATGCCATGAACAGTAGTGGCTATTAGCTGTAACAACAAAAAGACCATTCATAGTCGATTATATAGACATTAATCATAAATATTCTATCCATGGGGTTAAGAACAATATGAAAATTCTCTTACCTATTGAGAGCAAAAAAATGCCAGTAACGACATGTGTCTACTAGATAGGAACGTTAATAGTTGAGACAGAAATACTGAAAAAAGTATTATTTTATGATTTTTTAAAAAACATGCTGTGAGTCAGACTACTGTTGTTTTCTGACCAAAATCTGGATGTTTTGTTCTCAACTTACAGTGACTTACAAATAAATATTTCTTTAGTCTGCTAGAAGCAAACAAATTAAAGTTTTTCTTTAGTCTACGGGAGACAGGATTTAAAAGAAACAAACAAAAATCTCCAACCAATTAAAGATATCTAAGGTATTGTGGTTTGTATTTTGTTTTGTGTTAGTTTTAATTGTTTAGAAGTGTAAATTAGATAGGATAGGCCAGGATGTAACGTAAGTACTAGACTGGACAGGTTGGTGTTGATTGCGAAAAGAACCGTAAAAGGTTGAAATGAGAACTGCTTAGCAGAAAATTAAAGAAAGCAGAGTCACTGCTTGCCCAAGCGTTTATGACAATCTGAACTGATCTGTACTTCTTTATTCTGAGGCTGCAAGTTCTCATTGGCAAAGATGCTCATGTAGGTATAGTAAGCTTGTGTAAATCACCTATGCAGTACTGCATGGTATTCTGATTTCTGAAATCTATCTCTTTGCTAAGTCAACATGGTCCATGTCAAATGCATTTCAAACTGGCTGACTGACAGATCATAAAACATGTTCTTAATTATTAAGGACATTCATGTCAGATTTTATGGAAGTTTTTCACAGCCCATTGCTTTGAGGATTTGGATAATGATCTGGAGGAAAATAGAATGTAATTTCTGGTAAAATGCATATGTGCAAAAATGGATGGATTCATAAGTGTGAGGGATGGTCTGTTTTTAGTTAATGGGGATCATTTGAACATGCATTAATAGAGCTGAAGATACCTGTCCTGACAGTAGGGTCATACATGCAGAATGGAGTGGTGCTTTGGAAAGGAGTAATTTGGTGATACAATACACCACCTAAAATGTGCATTGCTGTCTCTTGGTATGGATATTGGGGATCTCAAGTGGAGTTAGGTGTGCTGTTGCCTTGCTATGTAGCTTTTCGTTAGATGTTAGAAAATTGCATCTTATTTGAGCTTAAAGTGAAAAAAACCCCAAAACCTAGGTAAACTTACAAAGATTCAGAAAAACATGCCAAGGACAATTACAAACCTTAAAAACAGATAAGTCAGCAAACTCTGGCATACAGCAGGAGCCTGGAGAAGCTCACTCTGTGTAGCATCTAGCAAAGGTGATTGATGGCAAGCATGGTAAGCTTGATGGTAAGCAGTTATATGGGACAAAGATTTCAGACAAAGTAGTCCTTTAGGTACACTAGGTTTTGGATGAGAAAATGCGGGAACTCAAAGCTGAGCTCAGGTGTATTGCTTCTAGAAATATAATAAATTTAAAATTGAAATCAGTTATCTATCAGAACAGTTTATTTAAGGGTGTTCTGGATACATCAGGAAAAAAAAAAGCTGAGAATTTTTCCTTTAGTTCTAGCTCAATATGATGGTCTGATGCAGGAATTTTGGAGTGAAATTATCTCTTATACGGGAAGGTAGTTGTTACTTACACAGGTCGTCTACAAAATCGGATCTGAAAAGTGTTTTCAGCATCAAAGGCACACTGTGCTCCATTGTAATGTACGCCTGTGTTTCTGATGGGAAGGCTGAAAAAAGAAGGGGAAAGGGAAGGTTGGGGATGTAAAGAGAGGGTATAATAAGTATGAATTTAAATTTTATTTTACACATAGAGAGGAATTAAGTATGAGATTTATTAAATCAAAATATGTGATTATCCAAGCAACACATACATTTTCCATACAGCATTTCGAAAGATTTTTGCATGCTAATTGTGTGAATTAGCAACCAGCTGGGAACAATACCCTGCTATTTGTTAAAGGAGAGACAATAAAGTTCTTCTAGACAGGAAAGAATCTACATTGTTAACAGATGACCTGAAAGTTCAGCTCATTGAAAAGGCAAATATTTTGACCAGGAGAATAATTCTTCCTGTGGAGCAGTATGAGTTGCCATGCTAAAGCCGTACAGCTATTTTTAACTATGTCACAGCTATTGAGCTTAGTCTTCAATTTAGTTCATAAACAGTGTAAAAAAGACTAAGTAGGTCTTTCTTTTTGATGAATGTAGAGGTGAATATGTCAGAATCCCCCTTTTTTGCTGTTTTTGTTTATTTTATGCAATTTCTACGTTGGTTTTAACAGTTTGGATGTGGATTTTTGTAATCTGTTGTCACTATCTACCACATTCTGTTTTATTAAACTCCAGAAACACTGTTGCACTGGAGTAACTGTGGTCAAAAGATGAAGTTGCATGTGAATGGTCTAGGGGGAAAAATGTGGAGGCTCTGTATAAAATCCTACTTCCTTCCAAATGACACAGTTTTTCAAAAGTTTGTTCTTGAACACTTCTATGGTTTAAAAAGTTTTATTCTAGTTTTGTTTTGTAGCAGTTGTGCAGCAGAATTTGAGTTCAATATGTAACTTCTGAGCTTGCCTAGATTCTTTTGGATGCTTGACTTGAGCATTTAAAATCTTTATCAGAAAATCTTTAATTTGATTTCCTGAATTCTGGGTTTTTCTGTTTTAAATGCTGATTTTATTTATTTTTTTTTACTATGATAAAAGTCTCTGAATTACTTCAGTGCTTTCCAACAGTAAAGTTGTTGCCTAAATTATGTCTGCAAGTTAAGGTTCTTCACTGGATATGTTTGTAATATAATTAATATCTTATTGAAAAATATTTGTAGGAATGAAATGCTGTTTTCAAGACCTACACATATTGTTGATTTAAGATATCTCATTTTTCAAATATAAAAAATAAAATATATTTTAACTTCAGAAATGGGCATCACTGACAGGCTTATCTATATAGGTAGTTTTTTTGGCAATCTCTGAATGTTATTTTGTGATATAACTCTTGAGACTGTGTATTGTGTATTTAGATTCTATATGATTTCTTTGGGACATGTTGCAGATTTTATGCTCGATCTATGTACATGAGTGTGTACTGCATCTTTTGGGAAGAAAGCTAGCATCTTACCTCTTTAATTATCCTTCCTTGCAATTTGGAAAACATGTAAGAAAACGTGACCCAAACAGGAGAAACATCTATGAATTGCAGAGAATGCAAAGCCCTACGAATTTTGTTTCTTTTTTGCATTAGCAGTTAGTAAGTTTACTCACTGTATCTATCAAAATGGTGAAATTGGGTGAGGCCTAATTTTTCTTTCTTCTTTCCACCACTTCCCCGCTCCAATCCTAATGTTTGTGGGACAATAGAAATCAGATATGATGTACTTAATTTCGTGATAATTTGATGATTTGGTGGCAGGCTGAGAATAGACGAGACTACCTTTGAATATTATTCATGGAAATGAACTAGAAAATGTCACCACACACACAAGCGTTTCTTATGTTAGGATATATTTTGATAGTTCACCATAACTTTTTAAATAACTGCTTTGACAAAGACCACTTGACTGACCAAAAAAAGTGATACAATATAAGTGAAATTATACCGAGTCTGCTCTGTGATACAGTTAATTGGCAACGCAGAAGTATTACCACAGAAAAAAAAAAAAACAACTTCAAATTAATCTTCCACCAAATTATGAGATGATTACTCTTGCATTCCTACATTTTTAGCCCTTGATCACCACCTATTTAGTGTAGCTGGTGCATTGAGAATCAAGA
>VZTT01062015.1:22034-36935 GCA_013400855.1 Buphagus erythrorhynchus
TTGTTATGGTTTAGTGTATTTCTTATTCTCTGTCTGCAGTTGCTAGGTTATGGGGTGGCTTTTTGCTGATAATCAACACTAAAATCGCCCCACCAAACTCAATTCGAGCTTAATTGAGAAAGCTAATGTGGAGTTAACTACTCATCAAAGTGTGGGATGACTCATGAGTCAGGAGACTCTTGGATTGAAAATGTCCTCCATTGCAGGGGGCTGGACCCGGGTATCCAAACAATAGAGGATGGAGCTGAGTGGCTTCCAGGTGCATTTCAATTGCAGCTTTTAGTCTGAGCTGAATGGAGACTTTTTGAGGTTTCCCTTTTGACACTTCTCAAGCTTCAGTTTCCTGCCTTGTGTGAGAGCTGCTGGTGAAGTCATGAGGCACTTCGGAGAGCTGGTGAGTTTTATGCCATTTTTAAGAAGTATGCGAGTATGGGGTGGAGGGATAAAAAAATTCCTAAGTCCTCCGTCTGAGATGAGATGAATTCCAGTGCTACTCCCAAGGAGAGGGTCTGAGACGCCCTCGGGGTGGGAACAGTAGGACTGTGAAATACTTCACTTGCCAAGAAACTTCCCTTACAGGAGAACCAGAGAAATAGTGGTGTGATGTGGTGAAATTACCTTCTTTAAGGCTTTGACTTGATTTGCTGAATCGGTAGGAACATTGCAATACTTAAAAATGTATTTAATATTCTGTGGGCTCAGTTAGTAGGGGGCAGTTGATTGTGGGGAGGAAGAGGGGAAAAGAGAAGAGGGAAGCTAAAACCAGACTGTAAGACATATTGGGACAGTGGGACAAAGTGTTCCGAAGGTATTTGCACAAGGACAGTTGTAATTGATCACTGAGTGGTGCAGTTTCTCAAGAGTCATAAGAGCACTGAAATGATGTCGAGGAGAAGGGAGAAATTGCAATTCCAGGGAAGAGCTGTCTTCAGTGGGAGCTATATCTGATGCCTGCGAAGGCCATCGAACCCAACAAGGTCTCTGAGCTGCACCCAGCTATCATTTTTAAAGACCTTTTTCTCTGTTTTGGTTTCATCTTCTAGTTACTGTCAAAGTTCTTTGTTTCAAAGTAAAACAAAATTTTCTGATGCCTGGTTGCTGACAGAAAAAAAAAAAAAGTTAAAGGAAAAGAATCCAGTTATTCCCCATAATGACTAGCTTTCCACTGATTAAAGTAATTAAAGAGATTTTTCAGGAGCTGTAATATCCTTATAATTGATATGAGTGGTGGGAAAAAGTAATAGTGAAATTATGACGGGCTGTTTTAGTTATTGTTTATCATTTACCTGCAACATAACAGCTTATCAGTAAGCATCTTTAGACCTTCATTGTGTTCCAACAGCCCAAAATGAAACAGCCAAAATTAATATTTTGTTGGCATAAGTTAGCACAGGTGCCACAGAACTTTCCTGTACCTGACTGCTCCTTCCTGCCCCTCTCCATGGCAGCGATTTTGATCAGTAGTGATGCAACATCATACTGGAATCAAAGTTAAGTTTAAAATATTTTCTTGTTCGTTGTGACATTTTAAACCTGGATCTGTTTCCCCAGCTAGCTTGTTGTGTAGCTAAAAAACCCCGTGCTAATGTTGGGGGATGGTCTAAAGAGTACCAGCACCCATACCAAAAGGAAAATTGTATTAGATACCATTGTCTCAGTTATCCTGGTACTCTTAACATGTTCTTATTAAAGGGCAGGGAGGCGGGGAGAGGCGGGGAGGGGTCGTGTTTTAATTTAGGAGGCTTTTGCCTTGCCACAGGTCTCTGGCATTGGTATCCCAGCTATGTGATTGCCTGAATATCACCTTGTGTTAGGGCAGGATTGAATTCCGTTGAGGGTGTGAAATGCTGAGACTGGGTGGAACACCTCACTTTTGGGGTCAGGTAATCTGGATCTGTGTGGTGCCTTTCTGCTCCTAAAACTGTTGTGTTTTCAGGTCGTCTGCTTTGCCTGATAGGAAGCTAATTAACCTTCAAACGTCAGGATCCACATGAAAGCATTTCTATGAAAAGCTACCTAATACTTTTAATTTTCAACATGGATTTTCTGACAAACATTATTTGTTTTTTTTCTAACGGTTTGGGAGGAACCATAGAGGTCAGTTGGGAGCATTTTTCGTGGTGGAAGTCAGTTGAAATTAACTTCTTGACAGTAGAAATTCTCTTCTTTTTTGGGAATGTTGTCATTGAGCTGACTTTTGATCCTTCAGCCTGCATTTTGCCTCTGTGGCATATCTTCAGGGTGCTGTTATTTAGGAGCCTTAGCTTATTATTTACCCAAAAGAGCTGAGAGCTTCGGCCAAGTTATTTCTCGCAGAATGTGCAGAGAGTTTTGTCTCTTTTGTGCTTCCGGGACAGGCAGGTGGGGTTTATTGCCTTCATAATGTGAGGAAATGCATCATTTTCTAAGGAAGGACTTGTGATTCTCTGAAGAGTGGAGACTTTAGGAGCTCCAAAGAGAGGCCATCCTGTCAACTTTTCTAGGAAAAGGAAGTTAAATTTGTTTTGAATTACATTATGGCAGAGTGCATTAAGTTGCTTTAAGTATCATGTTGAGATATTACAACTTGTATCAGACAAAGAATGAAAAAGTGTCTTCTTCTGCTTTTACTGATCAGAAAAAAAACATTGGCAGAGTAATTGAAATACCTCATGATAACATCGATTTAATGAAAACAGCCTCACTGATAAGAAAATATTTTATTAGAAAAATTCTTGAAACAGTTAAATTTAGTAAGTACTTGTCTTTATGTTGCCTACTCTTTCCAAACTGCCTCTGTAACCCAGATCTGAAATGTCACTGGTCTGAATGAAACTGAAAATAAGGGCTAATACTCCAGTTCAAGCACTTGATTGATCTGCTGGTGGCTTTAGCTTTTCCATAAAGCTTCTTTACCCCGCTGTCAGTGAAGTGTTAATCCTTATCTTTATACTTCTTAAAAATGCCAAGTAGCTCTTGGTATAAGAAATGCTCTACTGGACTAGCCCAAAAATCCACCTAGATAGTAATGAATGGATAAAGAATAAGAAGACACCACAGAGTTGATCTTCCTTTGGCATACCCTTCTTGTCACTGGGGAGCAGTAATTTAAGAGCTTCCTGAGTTCTGCACTTAATGTTTACGAATCTCTAACGGATCTGTAGATCCTGAATTCGTCTAGTCGCTCCACTATGCAGTGAGACAATAAATTCTGCAACTTGGCTGTGTTTTAATAGGGGATTTTTTCCACTAAGTGTTCCCTGCTTTGTTGTTGTTGTTGTTCTTATGGGAAGTATAGGAAACATTTCCTATTCATTTTCCTGTTCATCATATGATATACCTCTTAACTGAAGAGTCAGTCTATTTTGTTTTTTCCTTCTTTGGAAACTGATAGTTCTTGCTACTTGAGATCATCTGTTCTCAAAAAAGATGGAAAGACAACTGCACATGTGATGTGGATGGTATTTGAATTTATACCATGCAGTTCTTGAAAAATCGAGGCAAACTTCAAAAATTTCTTTAATTGTGTTTTAGGGTTTTCCAAGTTGGAAAAAGGTCTGATCCCCACAGTTCAACATTTTTATATTTCTGATGAGTGGTTTAAAGATGAACCCCATGGCAAACAGGTAGTACAAAGAAAAGATTGTGCTTTAGGTTTCCTTGAGGAGAAGATGGGGTGAACTAAATTAAGTTTGGACAAAATGTAAGAGAAAAGCACAGTCATAAGGCCACTGGTCCTCATAAAGATCTCTTTAGAGGCTTTGAGATCTCAAGCTTGTTTTGGCAGAGGATTCAGTTTTACCCATAGGGTAGTGTAGCTCATCTTGCCATTCCTTACAAGTGTCAGAAGTTTCAAAAAGAAGCCCCTCAGAGAACCCTCTGTTCTAGGAAGTCAGAGTGGAAAGTTGTCTTGTCTGTCCAGTCCTACCAGTATAAAACATTGGCCTTTCCCTCCTGTAGACATGTAAATTTTAAATACTGTCAGCAGAACCTTCGTTTCAGTTGTCAGTTTAGCAAAGTCTTGAAGATTTTCACTTTAATTCTGGATGTCACCACTTTCATTCTTCAGAACTAGCTCCAAACTCTTTGATGGAGAGAATCACAGCACTTTAATGTGGAAAGCTGTGAAGGTGTAAGAGAGAACCAGCGTGACTTAGGCAGCAGTGATTTTTGGGTGTAAGGAGGCAGATTGAAACAGTAACTTTATGGCTGGCAGCCATAAAGACTGCTTCTAATACACACATTACTCAGCAAAAAGAATGTTGCTCTCAAAATGTTGAGCTAAAAAAAAAAAAAAAAAAAAAAGAAAAAGCAAAATAAACGTGCTTTAGGAGCTGTTGGTCTGTGACAGTGTATCTCTTTCATATCCTGTGATAGACTAGTAAAGAGGATAAAAAGCAGCCCATTATAAGTTCAGGTGGTGGTAGCAGGATGTCTCTCAGGTATGTACACACCAATGCATACAGAATCCTTTTTAGAAATAAATAATTTTCGCCCAGATTTCTTTTTCAAAGTGACACTTGGTGTTTATGTGTAATGGAAACCAAAATGAAATTTCACATCCATCAGTAACTTTGTTCTTTAGAATTAAAGAGTTGTCTGTTTCACTTCCTTTTTTCCTCCCTTCTGTGAAATGTCACAGAGTTATGGAACTGTCAGAAGAATAATTTCTTTCAGAAATTGGCATCTTAGTATCTAGATTTAAAAATTTTTTAAAGCTTGACTTAAATGCTTTTATAGTTTGGAAGCAGTCATGCGTTGTTTTTCTTTGTGAAACAGAATTCTGAATGAAGATTCCACTTTGGCCCTTGAATAATTATTTCTAAATGTGAGATGGCAAGTTAAAATGACATTGTGTTTATATACCAAAGATAAAACTTTTTACTTAAATCTTCTTGTATTTATGGCAAAAGCTAATGTAAGTTCCTTGCAATTTTTTGTTTATTTGTTTTCTGGATTGGAATGGTTTCATTTTTACTTATTCTCTGCTTTAGTTATTAGAAAGCAAGGCTTCTTTAAACATGCAGTAGTCAATGTAAGGAATACTTAGAAGAAGAAATAAAGTCCTAATCCTTTGTTTTGACATCACATTGTACTTGATTACTGTGAAAAGATTCATGTCATAAAACAAACAGTTAAAGACTTTGGGTAGAAAAGTTTTTGAAGGTGAGTGATTTTCAAAACTCTTATATCCTCATGTAATTGAAGACATTTTAAAAACAAGGAGTAAAGGACAAACATGCAGGCAAGAAATTGGAAGGTTTCAATTCATACACTTCCCAGTACATTTAAAATGTAATTAATTAGTCTTTAAGAATTCTTGATTATGCAGTTAATTATGTATGATACTTATATACAATTTGTAATTATTTTCATGCATATAAACTTAGTATTCAGTCTTTAAAATGATCTCCAAAAATAATGCATTCCTTCAGGTAACTCCCTCACTTCTAGGGTGTTTTTCACATTGAGGCACCTGGGGTTAAATTTCTTTTCTGTTCGTGGCAAACCCATATAAAGCATGCTGCTATGAAACTGCATCAATTTTCACCATAATTCCACATTATATTATTCCAGAAAAACTTACCACTTCTGTATCTCCACTTCCTTTTTTCTCTGCTCTGTCTCACTTGTATCACATAAGGGGATGATTACACAATAAACCAGCTGAAAGCCAAAACAGTTTGGATGTATTTAAGTTTAGGGAGATTCATTCACCAGTTTAATTTGTAACATTGCTACTTTTTGGAAAAGGAAGGAATCAGCTATGTTCTTCACAGTAACAGAGCCAAATTGTTCCAGATTCAACAGAATATGAAATAAAGATGTTTGTTGTCATGGATTATAATTATGAAAATTAGGAAAGTGGATTTTTTTAAGACCTTTCCTGTTCAACAGGAAAAAGCCCTAAATAAATATTACATTTCCCCAGAAATTATGTTCATACATTACTACCATGTCCTAAAAGAAAGAAAAATTAGGAGAAAAACACTTTTTTAAAGAAAAAAGTTGAGCTATTAAAGGGTATTCAACTTTACCTAACACTTAACTGTTTTATTTGAGCTTAAAAAATGTATTTCCCATTGATGGCATGACTAATCTCACTCAATATTATAAAAACCATAGCTTTAAAATTAAAATATAAATTAAGTGATATATGTAGAATCATAGAATGGTTTCCTTTTGAAGGAACCTTAAAGATCATCTAGTTCCCACCCTGTAGCCATGGGGGTTCCTTCCTTCTTTTCACTAGACCAGACTGCTCAAAGTCCTACCAGCCTGGTCACAAACACTTCCAGGAACAGGGGATCCACAGCTTCTCTGGACAACCTGTTTCATTGCCTCACCACCCTCACAGTAAAGAATTTCTTCTGTATATCTAATACAAATTTCTCTTCTTTCAGTTTGTATCCATTAGTCCTTCTTCTATCTACAGTCCTTGATGAAGTGTCCCTCTCTGGCTTCCCTGTAGGGCCTTTTCAGATACTGGAAGGCTGCTATGAGATCTCCATGAAAACTTCTCTTCTCCAAGCTGAACTCTCCTCAATCAAGATTTTAAAGGATCTAGAGGGAAAGCCATGTGAAGAGTGGCTGAGACCACTTGGTCTGTTTATCCTGGAGGAGACTGAGGAGTGATCTCATGGCAGTCTACAGCTTCCTTACAAGGGGAAGAGAAGGGGCAGACACTGATCTCTTCCCTGTGGTGCCCAGTGACAGGAATGGCCTGAAGTTGTGCCAGGAGAGGTTTAGGTTGGATATTTGAAAGATTTTCTTCACCCAGAGGATGGCTGGGCACTTGAACAGGCTCCCTAGGGAAGTGGTCACAGCCCCAAGCCTGGCAGAGTTCAAGTGTACTGACAGTGCTCTCAGGCACATGGTGTGAGCCTTGGGGTGGCTGCTGTGCAGGGCCAGGAGTTGGACTTGATGACTCTTTCAGCCGAGGATATTCTGTGATAGCCTTCTCAGCCTGTTCTCTGACCTTCTCCAGTCCTCTTATGAACTTTGTGGCCTTCCTCTGAACTTGCTCCAACAGTTGCATCTCCTTATGTTGAGGGTCCCAGAACTGTACGCAGCGTTCCAGGTGGAGTCTCATGAGAGCAGAGTAGATTGGAAGAATCACCTCCATCAGTCTTTTAGGCAGTCTCCTTTGGATGCAGCCCAGGGAACCACTGGCTTTCTGGGCTGGGAGCACACACTGCCTGACTCATGTTGAGTTTTTTGTCAGCCGCCCCCCACCAAGTTCTTTTCCACGGGGCTGCTCCCAAGCACTTCTCTGCCCGACCTGTGGGTGTTCCTGGGATTGCAATGGCCCATGTGCAGGACCTTGTTGAACTCCATAAGGTTGGCACAGCCCCAGCTCTCCAGCCTGTCTAGTCCCTCTGGATGCCATCCCTTCCCTCCAAGTGCTGATGGCCCCACACAGCTCAGTGTCATCAGCAGACTTGCTGAGGGTGCCCTCGATGCCACTGCCCATGACAAAGATATTGACCAGCATCAGCCCCAGGACCGACCCCTTGGGGACACCACTTGTCACTGGCCTCCATATGGACATCGAGCCATTGACTGCAACTCTTTGCATGTGGCTACACTGCCAGTGCCTTATCCACTGAATGGTCTGTCCATATATCCATATCTTGGTGACTGATTAGTAATTATAAAAATTGCAAAAAAATCTGAATTTTTGGGTTACTCAAGTAGCAAGGTGTGGAAGATGCAGTCTCATGAGCTACATGATAAAGTAAAGTAGTCTGGACACAGTTTACAGGAAATCCCTTTACACACAGATTAGTGCTTTGGATTGCATCTAAATTTATGCATTTGTTTTAGAGACTAAATTGTGTTCTCTGTACCACTCCTGTAATGGTAACGATGTGAATTAATTTAGTTTAATTTTTAGTAACTATAGAGATAAGATGAAATCCTGTGCGGAGTATACTATGCTGCTATAGTATTAAAACTGTTATCCAAAATGATCACTGAAGACCTCTTATATACTAACATATTTTTTAAAGTTATTCTTTAAAATATATTCAAGTTAATCACTAGCTGTTTTGAATTTACAGATGGTACTGGGCATTGACAAAAATGACTAGATTAATTAGCAGCACCTGATGAAAGGGAAGTACCTGTTTTAATGAAGTTTCTGAATTCCAAATGTTTTTTAAATGTGACTATTTCTATAAACAGATGGACACTTGACAAGGAATTTGAAGTATAAATTCTTTGAATACATTGTAATAAGGCTAAGCATAAAGACAAATGTATAGAAAAAAAGAGCTCTCACCTGTCCTTGCAGGCAAATTTTAAAGAAAGCAAAATACGCTTTTATATTTCAATGTTACTGTAACTGGGTTATGAAAAAATAACTATGATGCCATATTCTTAGAATTTGGAAATTTGCTTCTAAATAAATTATCTTTATTTTATGGAGGCAGAGATTTCCAAGATTAGAAGTTTGGAAGACCAACCAGCTCAACCTTGGCTGAGCATACAGTGAATTTGAGGACTTCTTTGTGCAAAGCAACCGACTGGCATTGCTTCTGTAGGAAAGAAGTTTTGTGAGGCAGTAGCTATTTCTGACGGGTAGCTCCCCACTGGTGATGCTGGGCTGTGATGACTGTTTCTCAGTGCAGGCAACTGTAAATAATGCTTATATTGCAATGTGAAGATAATGTTATATAAATTTGCACATTCTCTTTGTGGTATTACTTTGGATATCAGGGTTTTTTGGATGGAGAAAGTGCAATATGGCTAGGGTGTTATATATAAAACACAACTCCTAAGTAAAAAAGTCTTCACAATTACAGTGCATATTTAAACTGACTTTAGATATGAAAAGACATAGTGGAGGGGAAGATAGATGCCAGTGTACTACATGCTTAAGTCTTGATTCTCCATGCACACCTCAAATTAATGAATGTGACTATTTCATAATAAACAGTAGTTTATTCTCTATACTATAGAAATAATTTGAGATTTATCAGTGAAATAACTAAGGCAAAAAGAAAAGTTTGGGTCTAAACTGAAGTACTTTCTATATAGTAAAACCTGTTTGTGAACAGTTGCTGTACTACAAACAGCTGCATAGATTGAAGTGAACATGATGATTTTTAATTTTTTTTAAAAATAAGTGTTTTTTGCAGACTGTTTTGCAAATTACTTCAGTGTTGAATCTGGAGAAATGAGTAAGGGTTTAGTACACCATTACAGTGTAAAATTATGAGGAAAATAATCCTCACAGCATATTTTGAAGAGCAAACTTCGATGTGGGATTAGAAAAGCACTGCAAATAGCAGTATCAGATTTGCACAGTGACACAGGGAAAGGAATAAAAAGCAACCAAAAGTGAAGGAGACGGCATGAGAGATGATTTTATTGTTTTCAAAAGAACAAAAGAAGTCCAGCAGGTGGATAAGGATACACCAAAAGTCAATATGGTATCCATATCTGGAGGAAAATACAGAAAAATAATGTTCTTCCTCTGCAAAAAGCATGTGATAGTTTGTTCACCATATTTTTGTAGTTATAACAGAAAGTTGGCAGATTATTTTATATGACATCTGTGCAGAGGGAAAGACTGGAAATCAGACAGAGAAGGACATTTGTGCTTGTAGAAGGTAACTCTTGGTTCCTTTGCTCTTGAGGAGGGACTTTTTAGCAAGTTGTAGTGCTGTGTCATTTCTGCCTAAGTGGAGATTTTAGTTGTGGTCCTTTTTTAGGAAGAAGCACTGACTATTCACAGACTTTAAAGAGCAGTGGGAAAATCTGCAGTACAAATAGTTCAGGTTGCTTTAGTATCTGTGTTGCGACCTTAAAGGGCACAATTTTTAAGTGTTTTATCAGGAGTTCAGTGGCTACTTCATGCTACAGCCACTGTTGAGGTGATGTTTTCTGGAGAAAAATAATGTTCAAGAAGTGGTTTGAGTAAAAAAAAAACCTTTTGAAATATTTTATTGCCGAGTTCTGGAAACTGCATCTGTTTTTCCTTATCCTACTTCATTCCAGATTACAGGAAATAGAAGATGCTTATGAAGAAGGTTTTTATATGTACATTGCTTCAGAAATTCGTGTTAACCATGTAATAGAGAAGTTACAGCTACCCAGCTTTTTAAAAAAAATAAGAGTTATTGAAAGATGAGTTTAATTACCTCAACAAAAATTGCTATTAATAAAGTTGACATTTTCCAAGCTAAAACACTTTGCTTTTTCTGCTTTGTTCTCCTTGCCAAGGCATGAGGGATTTTGAAATGGGAGATATTTTATTGACCAACATCAGAGTAACCAGATTAATACCTACTGTCTGTTACTTTTAGTATGCATCAGTATCAGTATGAATTGATGGTGGATAGGATCAGTAAGTAACAGAGCTTAAGACAGTGCATATTTTCAAAAGACAACAAAAACCAAACTTAGTCATCAATCCCTTTGATTCAGGAGTTTTAGTATCAGTGTAATGTGTTAGGTTGAGTAATTAGTGATTTGATGTTAAAATGTATGTAAGCATTAGATGCATTTCAGGAAAATGGTAATTATTTGGAATGTATCTTCATGCAAATTACACCACCAGGAGGTATATGTGTGTTAAAACCAATGATGCAGTGTAGGGTACTTTTATTTCTGATTGACAGGTTTGAAGATAAAGCTTAGGAAGTTACAAATACTGGTGAAACAAGAAAGTAATTTGAATACATACCTTACTGCAGAACTTGCACTACTCATGTGCAATGTGCAGGCCTAGTAAAAAGCTAATTATATGTGAAGATCATGAACTTATTTGTGTAGACTCTGAGTCTTTTTTTGTTGTTGTTGTTAGGAAGGTACACAGTGGATGAACATTATAGAACCTGTTTTTACGCGTAAACCTTAAAGCCTTGAAATTTGTAAGAATCTTTGCCAAGCAGAGTTACCAGCAATCCCACAGCTTTATTTGTACCCCACAGCCTGGTTACAAAAGCGAGTGGGAGAGTGTAGTCATGGAAGCTGCAGTGATAATAAGTAAGAAATGAGTTTAGGTTCAGACTAAAGATGGAGGGACTTGAGACCCACAACAGAGAAAGACCTTTTTCCCTCTGGAAACAATAGTTCATCTACTAATACATCTCTTAAAGAAATAGAATGTTACAACTAAGAAGCAGCTGTGCAAGCACTGAGTTTGATTAATTAGGACAAAGTTCTGAGACTGATTAATTAGGGGAAAGTTCTCTATCACCAGCTTTTCTAGATCAAGTATTGAGAGAAGTCCTATTGCAGGCAGAGTGACCAGGGACGTACATTCCTCTATGACATGTTAGCATTGAGGTAAGGAATACAGAAGGAGCCAGCAAATAATGTTGTTCTTAACTGTGATCTAGAATTGTTTAGCATCTTTGTATTTGAAAACAAAAATTCAGTCATGATCTTGTATCCAGGAGCTTTATTTCTTACGGAAATAAGCTTTTGAAGCAAGGGTGAGAGGGAGCCAGGTTGGAGGCTCTAAGTAGGTATTGTGCCTTCTTGGATGGAATGATTCCAGAGAAAGCTTTTGCTCTGTAGAACTGGCATCCTAGGACCTCTAAGAGGAAAAAGGAAAAAGAGGCTGCTGCTGAGTAAGCTTCTAAGAGGTGAGGTCTGTGTCCCTTCTTACTGAGGTTTGGTCAGGTCTACAGTAGATCAGATCTAACAGTAGCAGTTTTGTCACTGCTACTTCTGCAAGCAGTAGTCTGCTGGAAAGCCTTGTTTGGTGTTGGTAGATGAAACTGTAGTAGAATTAAATGAAATTTGATAAATTGACTACAGCATATCAAGTTCACTCGTCCTATGATTTCCTTTCTTCTGCTCCTCTTTCTTGCTACAGTTCCCATTTCTGAAGTTTGCTTAGCTGTGACAAGGTGTTCTCTAACACTTGGAGTGCAGTTTTGCTGTGATCTGCTCTCTCCTTAGGACACTCTTTTTAGATAAAATGTTTTGAATCTTTATCACTCATTTGTACTTGAGAACTGTTGAAGGTCCAGTTTGTCCTGTTTCAGAAGTAAGTCTGTTGTCCTGATGCTTAATATGGACAAATTCTTTGTCTGCTACTCTGTATTATTCTCACTGAAGGACAAAGTGACAATATTTCTGTTAGCCTTATCCTTCAAGTAAACAGTTGTCAAGCTGTTGAAGCCGTGAAGTAGCTTTAGATTATTTCTACATTTTCACAAATTATCACACCCAAAATATTGGCATCTTTGGGTGAAAGGTTTTCCTTTCACGTTGCCAGAACTGCCAATTTTAAGTATGCATTTCCATTTTCTATTTTTTTTTTATTTAGCAAAACATTGGTAGCACTAAGTTTTGGACCTTCACTTTTTGTACTGCAGTGGAGAGATATAAGCCAGAGAATTTGGAAGTGAAGGAAGAATATTTTACCTCCAGGAAAAAAATATCCAGGATTTGTCTCCTGACATGTTGCTTTTACAAATGAATTGAAGATGGGAAGAATTTCCTTTGGCATTCTATATGTGGATGATGCTGAAATCTTCTAGTAATGATAAAATTTTAGTAACTTAGTAACACAGTAATACTTGTGTAATAGCTCTGGCTGCCAAAAATGTGTGTCCTAAATCCAATGCTAGTGGTTTTTAATAGTTTCTTCTGATTAGGACCTTTTCCATTTAAGATAATAAGCCTATTTGATGCTACTTCTTCTTATTTCAAAAAGAGGAAAACTGCATGTTCGGTAAGAATCCATTGTTGCAGGTGTTTGTTTATATTATGTTTGTACAGATGTTAACAGCTTTGCATGGATTTTCGTTCTGCTTTTGTGCAAAATAGAAAATGTCTGTCTTAGTGTAAATAAAAGGTTAGAACTGTTGTGAACAGTGAGTTGATAAAATGCCATTAAGATTTTCTATCCATTCCTGCAATAGCTAGGTGACTGTAATTAGGGTAAAGCAGTTGATGTATTCTGCAGTAGACTGTAACTTGCATCACAACTGTTGTAACTATTTCTCTGTAAATTGTATCTGGAAAGGTCTGTGATGGTGACAGTTTAGCCTCAATCATCAGTGGTGACTTGTGAGGAAGTAAATCTCAGGCAAACTGTTTATCCAGGGAGTTTATTCTCTAAAGCAAAGTGACTTTGTCATAGGTCCACCCTCCATCCACCCTCCATGCCTGTTTTCTTGATGTTCTGTACGGAAAAGGCTTCTTACAAAGATCTACTTTCTGATTGTCATCTCTACTTTTGAATGCATCATAAAGGAGTTGCACGTACAGTGATTAGTTTGTTTAATGTAGGTTTGAGGTATAAAACTTTCTGAAATGCTTTTTCAAGAGGTGGCTGTGCAGTCAGGCATGGCATGCACCATAGCAGTGATTCCCTGGAATCACCGGCATTGATGAGAATGCAGTAATTAATGTATTTTGTCTATTGTCTTTGCTAAGACCGTGAAAGGATGTAAAACTTAAAGCTGATGATAAATAACGAGGTTCGCTGGGACAGTTGTAATTTTATAGGCAACTTGATTAGAAATTTATATAGAGGGTGAATTAAAATGTGAATTACAATCCTCAGGCCACTATATTAATTGAATGTTACGCATAGCCTCAAAGTTAGCTCTTGCATGACTTGTGTCCAGGAATCCTAAAGGAATGGACAGCCTATGGTTGAAATAGAGCTTGGAAAAAAGAGAAATCTTAATATTTGTTTTAGCATAGCTGTTTAATTTTTGAAAAGAGGGCTGAGCTATGCAGTTCTCTTTATTGCACTGTTAGCCTGAAGGACCACAGGAAGTGCATTAGTCCCCTATGGGACTCCTGCTCATAGACATGTATGTGTTCCAACCTCACTGCACACACTGCTGTCTCCAAAGGAGGTTGGGAGTGGCTGTGGGTTGCGAAGTGATGATCCTGTATGAGCTTTTCCTGCTGGTGCTGATTGCCTGAAAACAGTCGAGTTGGTGGACCCTGTATTGTCAGGCCTTGGGCCAGATCAGGTGTCATCCCTCGTTGCAGAGCTGTCACAAAAGCAACACAAAAGCTGCAACATCTGCTGTAGCTAATTTGACAGAAAGGCAATAATATTCTGCCCACCTCTGATCCACATTTATTTTGTGCAGCTCTGGCTTCCTGAACAATATATATGTAATACAGCCCTCACCATGGCCAGTGCTGTGCTGTACAGACACTCTGGTCAGTCATGCCATAAGGATGCAGCAGCTCAGTTTACAGCAGTTCATCGACTGTTAATCCAATCAGTCTGTTCTGCTAATCAAATCAGTCAGCTCCGGGAGCATGTGGCAGCAGGCTTATGTGTGCTCTCCCAGGCTCGCCTCAATGGAGCAACATGGAGCTGCAGTGAAGATGAACTCTTGGATTTATATGATATCCTGGTGTCATTTTTTAATGAGGCTATTTGAACTTAAACCATACAATATTATTTTTGATACAGATTTTGATATTCTAAGTGTATGTGTTTAGCTGTTTCTAAAATTTCCCTACTGGTGCCAACTGCAGTGAGTAGTACTCTGACTTTGACTTAAGTCATCCTATGGGAAATTACGTGTTTTCTAATAAAATGTGTACATTTAAGATTTTAGTGCACATTCTACGGACCTTCAGGTGTGATTTGACANCAAAACTACTTTAAGCAAAACATGGCACTTAATGGTTTTTTGTGTGGTATGCTGCTATTTATTAGTTGATTTTTTAATGCAGAATGCATTTATTTTATTTACAATAAGAAGTATTTGAATACTGTTTATTGTTGACTTCTGCAACAATTACTTGTTAAACATTGCGGATTGCTTATGGGGGATCATTTAGGTCCCATTTGTGTATGAAATAGTTTCCAATTTAAGAAAAGGTGATTGTTCACTTGTAGTGCATACATATGTCATGTAAGACTTGCATTTATTCTGGCTTTCTGTCTCTGACTTGGGCAGTATCTCCAATAGTAATTTG
>VZTT01062016.1:0-19620 GCA_013400855.1 Buphagus erythrorhynchus
GGTGCATTGGCCGGGAAATTAAAATTAAACAAAGACACCTGGTCACTTCAGCAGGGCCCCTCATCTTGGATATTTATGTGCTCAGGATTGTGAGACTGTAACATCCTTTTTGATGCCTTAACCAAAAGAGCAGCCTAACTGGCGTATTTTCTGGTGTTTTATACCATTTCTATGTTAATGATATTCTTTACTGTCACACATTAAAACAGTGAGGCACTTCTGCAAATGAATTATTCCTTCCTGAAAGTAGCATACAACACTCCTCAAACAAAGTAATAAAGCTCTGTTGAGATGTAATTCTCTTCTATAAGACATTGCTTGCTCATTCTGGAATCATTAAAAATCAACCACCAAATCAATGAGTCTCATTAGAAATCTGTCTTTTTGCTTAATGCTATTGATTTAATCTGTTTTAGAAATCCCTATTAACCATTAGTTAATTAAACACATGACACTTATATAGATTAGGTAAACCTGACTGCTGTCTCAGGAAGCTCAGAATAGATTAAGTGATTATCATGTAAGACTCTTTTAATTAAAAGACACAGTTTAGATATCTCACACCCTCTAAAGCTCATATAATAAAGTCTTCAACCGACAGTAATTATATGCTAGTAATACATGTAATACATTGATATACAAAAAACTAATGTAGTACCTGATAGGTTAGAAATCAGTTTGTGAGGTTGATATGGTGTCTGACCTGCCAAAAAGGAGAAAGGGAATGATTTCCTGAAGGAATGTATTTCTGTGGGACAAATGCACAATTCCTAAGGCTTGCAGCCAGCTTCCAAGAGGTCAGTAGTGTGCAGGAATAAGTGATGGAGCCAATGCAGCCTTGGACTCCTCTGAACCCTACAACATCTGCCCAAATTGTCTGTAGGGATCCTGGTACCCAGAGCCTCTTCCCTTGACTCAGTCTCCAATCCTTTAAATGCTGATTTATGTGTTTGTGTCTCAGAAAGGTAAGCATGAATTGAGGAAAACTTGTTTCTTTCTCTTGTCGCTGCTTTTTTGATACTTTAGTCATTTAATAGTTGCAAATGGCTCCTTGTATAGAAAAAACCCCAAGGATTAGGACTAAGCTGTCTATAAATCCCATTCCATCACCTATTCTGAGATGAGGGAAAATTTCTAGTAGAAAATAGCTGTATTTCAGTGATTTTTCAGGATAAGAATTAAAGTTGTACCAAACCTGGAACAGAATAGATTTTCTCTGTGATATAAGCCTGAGTCTTCTAAACAAATTACATTTCGAAAACTTAGTAATGCTCCTTAAAACCTTACTTATTCCTCAGATTTTTATGTCTTTTTAAAAAAAAAGGATCGAATTTTGTCTTTGTAACATTCAAAGATTTAAAAGAAGTTTTTTTCAAACCATTGTCGCATTGTTGAATATGTAGAGATTGCAAAACAGAGGAAGAAAAATGTCAGTTCTGGCTTATTTCTGTTTACCACATAGTTGTACTGAATTGTTGATAGTTCCCTGTGAAATCCAGCTGAATGAAATGCCCTGAAATAGTAGTGTTTGCTCTAAATAGGTTTAATTTTGTGTTTCTTGTTCACTAATAATTTGAAAAGAAGACACTTTTCTTGTGTGGTAGGCTTCCTTAGCTCTAAATGCTCTTTCTCTTTGAGTTCTTTTCAAATGAAACAGCCTGCGCTTCCATTGCAGAACACAGTGTACTGAGAAGCACTGTTGGAAATTAATTAATTGAATAATTTCTAAATCCGTTGTTTAGGCTCAGGCTATGAAAAGACTTGGGTGTTGTAATGCTCCGCACCTAAGCTGGTATTTAAATGCATTTTTAAATCCAGTTCTCTTTCAGCCAAATGAGGCTGAAAAACTTTCACTCTTCCCTCATGAACTGTTTCTAGTGACTTTTTTCAAGGTTTTGTTCCTTCACATCACAGTTCTTTTAAGTGTAATTATACTAGACTACTATTATACTGAAATTAAAAATGCTCCTTTATTGTTGTTCATATGCTTTCCTGAAACATTTCTTTTCTTTCACTGTTAGAAGGACCATCTGACATACATATTTCTGTGAGAATGGCAGATGCAGGGGTTTATGTCTTGTGTAACTTATATAAAATGTTGCTAAGAGAGTTTTAAACATGTGCATTTCCTCCCCATCTCTGCCTATACAGACATAGATATAGGCATATATTGATTATATATCATATATATAGATATATATGTGTGTGTGTGTGTGTGTATGTATGATCTATTGCTCATTTGCAAGTTTGTGGGTTCTTTGAAATGGAAAAGGCCAGGGTCTCTGCAGCCATTGCTGTAATTGTGCAAACACTGTCAGGATCTGTTCTAGCTGCTGCTGTTATTTCAGTGAATAACTACTGTTGTGCTGTGGCCAAAACTTTGTACTGGTGTTTCCTGGATAAAAGGGTTTATGCTGAATTTTAGATATCCATGTTCATATGCCTACATCTAAGGCAGTCATCACAGCTCCTGTCAGAGGGGTAAAGTAGAATTGGGCACTTCCAGGGATGTTTTATGTCATCTAAAGATGGATTACTAAAGTGGCTCAGAAAAAATATGTTTTAGAAGTGCTTTTTCTTTCCATTATCTCAAAAGACAGACTATAATTAGATCAGACACAGATGGTTACATCACAGAAGTCTAAAGTTAGGTGATATGGATCCCACGCTAAAATTTGGTCTCTGCAAATTTTTAGGTCTACTTTTAAGAAGTTCTTTTTATAAAGAGCACTTTGAAGTGGACTGGACCACAGATACCTATATTGCTTTTACTTTTTGCTGGGAATAACCAATGGATTTGGTTCCTCAGCCTAACTCTTGCTCATACAAAGAACTTAACAGCAGCCATGAAAAAATTAAAAGTACTTTTTTTTGTGCCTGTTATTTTAAGCAGTTAACTAGAAAACAAAGTTTAGAAATAAAACCAAGATACATAGTCTGCATTAAGGAAAGATATCTGAAAATTGAGATAATTCCAGTGCCTGTGTGATATGAAAATCTACTTCTAATCATAACCTTACAAGGCGCTTAATCCTTTGGGGCTAATATAAGGTGTAGAGGACCTCTTCATATTAATAAAAACATCAAAGAAAAAAAAATAACACCTCTGATTGGCAGGAATACCACATCATTTATATATTTATTAGAGGCTTTCAAAATTCATTCTTTTGCATGGCTCTATTCCAGGCTACATTTTTTTTCCCTTCCCCACAAATAACTAAGATAATGTCCTGGCTCTACTGAAATCTCTGAGTCTCAAACAGTGAGGGTTTTATCTGCCTGAAGTGGTACAAAAGTACCAAAGGCTGGTGTCCTAATTTGAGTAATACTTATCAGGAGGCTCAAGAGGAGGCTGGTATTATGGACTTTCCAGATCAGTCAGCGTTGATTTTTGAGATGCTTCAAGAAACCCTGTCCCTACCAACAACACCCTATGGCTTGTTCTAGAACCTGAGCATTTTGAGATACAGAAGTTATTCCATGTTGCAGATAGGTAAAGCCTTATAAAATAAGAACCTTGTTACCTTTGTAAAATCATGGCTCAGGCCTTCTACCTTGGCTAAGCACAGCTAACAGCTGGCCTGACAAATTCCCGTGAGAAAGGAATCTGCACCTGTAAAAGCAGAGGCTTCTAACCGTGAGAATAATTCTGTACCATGAAAAAAGAAATGTAAACATCTTCAGAGAGGAAAGTTTTTGATAGGCACATACACTAGCAACTATTAAGCAATTAACTGAGTTGCAATAAGTTACTAACCAATTAGAATTAAATACAATGCCTTTAGAAAACCATATAAATACGAGCGGAGAAGAATAAAGATTGGCTATTGTGGATGAAGAAACAGGTGTCTTGTCCATCCCAACAGCAACAGTTCTAGATACTTTAGTTTCTCATTATTTGTTAACTGGCATCCAGGAAACGTAAAAAAATACTAGCTGATAATCTTTGACCTGTCTTACTCGCTACAAAATTGAAGTACAGATTAAAGTTATATTCAATGTTTGCTCAAAGATTTCAAGATAGGCATCCTTTTGATTCTGAAAGTAAAATTAATGCCTAAGAGTACCAGAAAACTACACCATGACCTTTAGGTGTCTCCTCCATTATTGAGCCTGTCAAGTGAGGCTTAGGAGAGAGTAAACTCGATTATGGAGAAAATTTCTTTTTCAATATACAAACAATAACTTGTTAACTGCTGGTGGATTAGGTTTTGCCTCAGATGGGAGGGATTGGTGTTCTTATGACAGACATGATGCTGAATGATCTTTGTTTTCTTTCTTTTGTATATTCTCTGCATTCTTTAAATATATATTTGTAGATAAATGTGGAAGTTAGTGCATTGGACTTTGGTGTGACAGAAGTGGGATACAAGCACTCAGTTGCTGGGGAGTTATTGAGAGGCATATTCAGAGACTCTTCAGTCTTGGGCTTCAGTGTTACAAGAGTGACACTGAGAAATTTTAGATATTAAGTAGAAGGTAAGGTCACAGGTTATGTATTTTACATTAAAAGAATCTTTGGGTAACACGTAAATCAAGTGCCCACTTCTCTTTCTCCAGATGGGACCATAAGTACAGGGCTAATAAATCCTATATTTCAGGAGAGGTTTAGATGTGGTATTAGGAAAAGATTCCCATTGAAAGTATGGCCAAGCATTGGAACAGGCTGCCCAGGGAAGTAGTGATGTCATCATGTTAAGAAGTGTTCAAAAATCTGTAAATGTCATGCTTAGGAACATGGCTTAGTGGTGGATTTTGCAGTGTTGGGTTGATGTTTGGATTCAATGATCTTGGAGGCCTTTTCCAACTTCGATGATTTAATGAATCTATATTCGCTCTTTGTGAGTTACTTAAAATTGAATTCCTCTCACCCCTACCCCACAGTGGGAAAATTGTTAGAGGAAGATGAGCAGTGCACTCATTTGAGCTTTGTTTTCTTTTTTTTTTTTTTTTTACTGGTGGAAAATCTGGGGACCCGTGAGTATATAAAACACTCCAGAATATTACTTTTGTGGCTTTTAAGCACATCATCCCTTATCTCCTATGGGTACTTCAGCTTCACGTCTTGTATCAACATCCCTGTGGTTGGGAGGGGAGTATCTTAAAGACTATAAGAAATATAGCTACTGTGAGAATGGAAGCCTTTTAAATGCTGGCCCATTTTTATCACAGTGATATGATATGTCTTTGACATTGTTCCAAGCTACAAAGCTGATTTTGTGAGAGGTGGTATTTTTAATATTTCAAATAAGGTTGCATTTTTTGTTTGCACTCAGATATACTGTAAAGTTGTTACAGATCTTGTTCATACATGACTATGAAATAGAACATGGCAATTGTTCAATCTGATATAGTGTGTTTAATAGAAACACATTATTCATATGTGTGTCTCAAAACTGCAGTAGAGCAAGTTATTAAATTTTCTAGTTAGTTTATTCATAAAAGTCTGAAGTTCTTAGCAAGAAATGAAGCAAAAATGTAGAAATACAGAACATTCTTCATTTTGACATATCTGTGGCTTATGCTTGGCAAAGCATTTATCCTTTATTGATATTTGAAAGAGACTAGTGTTCATTAAATACAAGATTTGGAGAAGTAACTGTGGTTAGTTAGGAAAATGTGGTGTTTATGGATGCTAAAAAGCATTTGAGTGTCCTACATATTAAAGATGCTGATAAATTAATTGTTAACGTGAAATATCTTGTGATTCAGCAGTTGAAACTGTAGTTCAAGATTCTTAAATGCATTTGAACATGCCGTTTCCACTATTCTCAGTAGGATCTTGTTTCCAACTAATTAATTTCTTGGAATTTGCCTTTTTCTCTACTGATATTGCACACACTTAGGGACTGTGCCCAGAGTCCTAGCACCTTCAAAGCAGCTTTCTTATTAGGATCAATTACTTATGAGTGATATATTATAAAGTTAATCCAGACTGTTCTTGGTGCTTTTTCTTTTCATGTGCTTTGTTTATCCCTAATCTGACTTCATTTGCTGAGGGAGACACCCTGCTTTAGAAGTGATGGGGTCTGATAAGCACCAGAGGCAGTGTGACTCAATGAATATTTGCTTGGCCTGATCAATCCACAGCCCAGATAAGCAGCCCATGGATGATGAAACCTGTGCTCTGGGCTGCACACCAGGATTATGCACTGAAAATTTCCTTATTATTTAAGGACTTCCTAATGTCCTTGAATCCTAATGACCTAATGTCTGGTCCTTAGCCTGAAATCTCTGGCAAGCATCCAAATTTCACACTGCTCTGATACAAACAAGTCTTTTGCTGTATACCAGAGATACTTCCCAGAGAATTACTTAGGATGTAATTGAATGTTTAGATCCTTCAACTCAGTGGTGATTAGGCTTTGTATGTCTTAAGAACCAGCATTAGGCTGAAGTGTTGACTTCTTTCATTGCAGTCAATATGAGTTCTTCTACAGAGAAAGAGGATAAGGGAATGGATTCCTTGAAGAACTTACAAGGAGAAAGGTGACCAAAGAAAAGGTAATATATAGTGTCAAACTGAGATTACTGCTGTGAAATCAAAGAAAAAAATTTCATGAGGATAGGGCAAACAGGAAAGCCATGAAGTGTACTCACTGCAAACCACACAGTTTGTGTCATTTTGAGAGAAAATACAGTAAATCAGAGTTCCACTGTGTAAGAAGAATGTTGGTTGACGCAGAAAAATATCCTCCAGTGATTAAGTCACATGGTATTTATAAAGGAAGCTAGCCTTGTGGTAGTCTGGTTATTTAAAATTGGAGTTACAGTAGGAGAAAAAAACTCAAGCTTCAAGATCATTAGCAAAATACAATGCTAGAATGTTTTAATTTGTATTTTGTCCTTGGCAGAAATGGAGATGCCTGAAGCTCCAAAGAAAAAAAAAATATTTTTCTACATTGCACTGTGGACCATACTTAGAACACAAGACCCAAACTGAACTGATCTGATACCTGTGCTGGTTTTGGCTGGGATAGAGCTAATTTTCATCACAGTGGCTTATATAGGGCTATGTTTTGGATTTTTGCTGAACACAGCAATGATAATACAGTGATATTTATGTCATTGCTGAGCAGAGCTTACACAGAGCCAAGGCCTTTCCTGCTTTCTGTTCTGCTGCAGGGGGCTGGGGGTGCAGGGGGGCTGGGAGGAGACACAGCCAGGACAGGTGAAGGGAAGATGTTTGAAGGGATGACATTTGTATTCCATGGGATGGGGCCCTGCTGACCTGGAGATGGCTGAGCACCTGCCTGCCATGGGAAGTGGGGAATTAATTCCTTGTTTTGTTGTGCTTGCATGTGTAGGCCATTGTTTTCCCCATTAAACTGTCTTTATCTCAGCCCAGGAGTTTTCCAGCTTTTACCCTTCCAATTTTCTCCCCAGTCCTGCTGGTGAGGGAATGAGCAAGCAGCTGAGTGGTACTTGTTTGCTGGTTGTGGTTAAACCATGACAATAGCCAATTTGCCTTTTAAACACCTTTTTTGTAGCTTCTGAAATAAAGGATTAGTTTGTATGTGAATGTAAAGATGGGAGAAAACTGATTTCTGACCCATGTTTAATTTAAGCAGAATTTATTTCTCCAGAAGAGCTTACTGTGAGTTATGGGGAAGAAAACACTACAGATGTCTCTGAATATGCTCTTTAATGAAAGGAAACAGGGGGCAAAAATGTGTAGGGAGCCTCCTCACCAGATTAAAAAAAAATATTGAAAATTTCCATTGCAGTATTAGGAAATGAATATTTTCTCAGTGCTGTTACATTTCAAAGAAAACCCTGAGTACAGTAATAGCTCAAAGGCACTAATACTTGAGAGCAGAATTCTGAAATCTGCAAACAAAAATATGCATAATGAATATCTTAATGTTTGCAGACACTGGGGTGTTGCAAACCTTTCTTACTGGTCATTGAGAAACCATGTGATGAGGCAGTTTGAAGAATTAGTTTCTTTTTACTTTTGTAGCTAGTAGCATTGTTTCACTTGATATGTTGAAATGGCAGGACTATTTTACCCCTTTCACTTTTCCTATTTAAAAAATAAGAGCAATTAGTCTCAAATATGTTATGTTAGTTAAGTGTTTTAGCATTTGAAAACTGGATTTTGTTTGAATGATATCAAATGGAATGGAAGAGTGTCTGCACTGTACAGTAGCAGTCTGAACCTTCAGCTTCCACTACTGTAATGCAATCGAAGTTATTGCTATTTAGATGACATTTATTTGTTAGTTCTAACACTAATACTTGAAAAAAAAAATTAAAAGCCTCTGAAGTATAATAAATCTTTTTTGCTGTGTCTCCAACAGTTTGCTGAAGAGCCCAGGTTTATGTCTTTGCCCGCTGTCCCAACCTGCTGGAAAGGTCTAGTGGCTCATTGGCCTCCTGTTGTTTTCTCCCTTTGAATCTGCTTAGAATTTGTTTTTCTTTGAGTGAGAGCCAGACAGATGCCAGCCTTGGCTCTGAAGAGAATAGAGAACAAGCAAAGATAGGATCTTAGTTCATCTCAGTTACCCAAAGAGCTGTTTCTTGCAGAAATTAGCACTATTCTCTTATGTCTGTTTATTAAACTGAATTTTATACTGTTATATTTATACTATTTACTGTTTATCACAACAGTTACATGATAGAAGGAAAATTATCTCCTTTTTATTCCTATGGAAACTGTCACAGAGGACAATGTATGTTTTGCATACCCAGGAATAAAAATTTATTGCAAATAAGAGTGACTGTCCTTCTGCCCTCCAATGCATTTATTTCAGTGTTGTTAACTATTTAAGCATTAAGATGATTTTAGGTACTAAACACAGTTGCAGCCTTCCTGCTGATGGTGTTGTTGCCTTGCAAGAGAAGAGGAATGTCTTGTGCAGGAAAAAGAAAATAAATGAAAGGATTTATACTGGAATAATTGTCAACAATTCCTGGACCTGAACTTTCTAAATAAAAGCAGCTAAACAGAATTATGACTAATCAATAGAGTTTCTAATTTTCATTACCCCTGTGTCCCCTGAGTGATTCTGGTTTGCTTTTACAATGAAGGGCAGGGAGAAATATAATTTTTTCCCTTAACACCATGCCATGTGTTATCCACAACCCCAGCAGCAGGACATGGGAATGTGCACAAAGGGCTTTCTGAGCTTGCTGATGCATGGACAGCACTCCTGCTTTTCTCTTTCAAGGATATGTGCCTCTAGAAGAGCAAAAAGTAAAAAAATAAAATAAAATTTAAAAAAAAATATATATTTTGTAATAAAAACAGTCTGTGCAAAGCTTATCTTAAAGGTCAGAAAATGGAACACTTTCCAGGAGGCACCTTTTATTGCAGTACTTTGAGAACAGCTGTTGGCACTCTAGCTTAACATGCCAGTGTTCAGTTTCTAAATGCTTATGCCCATGTTTTTACACACTAATTCCAGGGTGATGACAAATTAACTCTAAATTCCTAAGGCAGTTCTATCTCTTCCTCTTACTACTAGCTGCTCTTTACATCTCTTTCTAAATCAGCTGAAGCAAAACTGTATTATATTTTTTTTACCTTATTTTCTTTTAATTACAAACATTTTATTTAAGAGCCATTTTGGAAGCCTTCATTCAAGAGTTTTCTTTGCAAGTTTGAAAGAATATTGGCTATTCTATATAATTCTGCTTCTCCTGCTGATATTTCCTTCTTCCAAAGGATTTATATTCAGCATTGAATATTAAAGATTCAGCTTAGAAAAGAGTTATGATACATTGCTTGAAAGTGACATATCAAACTTTCTTAGTTAGCTTTGGTTTCTGAGTTCATAATGTGGACTGTGAAATCTCATTCATTTAGAAAAGCCAGAGTAAATAGAACAGTAAACAAGCAGGACATGGAGACAGGTCCTTTTGTTTCCTGTGCTGCTCCAGTGCCAGTGAGGTCTGTTCTCAGCTATTGACAGTCACTGGGCTCAGTGCTGTGTAAACAGTCCATAGACTTCCACTGAAAAGTTTGGACTTGAAGTTTGTGGCAGCAGAAAATAAAAGAACAGAAATAAACAGGCAGTACATGGAATTTGAAACAGCTAAAAGGGGGAAGGATGGGGAGGGGTTGCAACCTGTGGCTGCTAGGTAGGTGTCCCAAATGTGAAAGAAACTATGTAAATGTTGGAAATAATAAATCAAAACAAAACAACAACAAAACCCCAACCTAATTCACAGTCTGTCATCAGCACCTGTTCAGTATCCCCTGAAACTCCTTTTATCGTTCTTTACTCAGAACACCTGTAGCATTTGGATTCTAGGACAAAATGCTAAATTGCTTTGATTTGCAGACTACTTGCAGGATTTATTTATCTTCACTCTGAATACAAGCTCTGCCACATACTCTGCATCCTGTTTTCCTGATCCCCTCTTTGTCTGATGCTTTTCCAGAGCCCTGTGTAGGTTCTTCTCCAGATAAAATTTAGGTCTGAGAAATAGTGGAAAGTATGCTATGGAAAATATTTTCTTCCTTTATTTTTAATATTTACACCTTTGAATTTAAGGATTATGAAAAATATTTCAATTTATTTTGTGTCAGTTTGTCATGGTCTTCATCTTCTTGTTCATTTTCCAAAGTCTGGAAAAATGCTTCAATAAATTTGGTTTTGGTTTTGTGTGTATGTGTGTTGTTTGTTGTTGTTTTGTTAGTGGTTTTGGTTTGTTTATTGTGGGGTTTTTTGTTGTTAAATGTGTAAGTAATGATTCACAGAAATATATATCTCATGCCTAATTTTTTTTTTTTGCAAAGTTTGTAAGAAAAAATTAATGAAGGCATACCTGAATTTGTGAATAGTAATTTTCCTCTAGTAAATAGCTCTGGGAGGCCTGAGGAGCCTGGGCCACTTATTATGGGCTCCTGGGGTTATCTAAGAAAGGATGAGAAAAGATGGAGGAAATCTTGCTGCTTTTCTTGATCTGCCAGGCCACACTGCTTGCACTCTTTGACATAATTAAACCTGAGCTCATGTCCACCTCTGCAGGCATTTGCTGGAGCACAGACCCACTGCATAGGTACAAGAAGGCAGTTTCTCTATTTCTCCTGTTTCCATACAGAAATATCTGCCAATTTTAGACACTTTGGTGCTCTATGTTGCTTTGCAAATTTCAGTGTCCATGTCAAGAGACACACCACCAGTTACGTTCCCCTACACAGATGGAATTTCCTCTGAACATGTTCCAGCCATTGCCTGTACTAAGACAGAGGGAGAAAATATGTATTTTTGTGAAAAGTAGAATTACATTGCATGTGTAATGAGGCTGTTGTGCAGGTAACTTTAATCTGGTGCTCTCTAGCGTCTGACAGCTTGCCTTTGCAACAGGTTAATAATATTCAGAATTGCATATAAATCCTTCTGTAGAGGACTAAAATTCACATGGCATCATTACCTTAGTCGAAAATATATTCCCTTTTCCAGATAGCAAAAAAAAAATCTTATTAGCAAGCGTGGATTTTTTTAAATGGATTAGTGTATACTGACACACACATGCATTTTCATTACCTGGCTTTTTTAAAGACAAGATTTTAAATTACTGTTTTCTAGAGTAGAAAATGAAAACAAGTTTTTTGGCAATTGTACGTTTTAGCCATCAGCTGGATGGCTGTAAATCACAGTGAGCTCAGGTCTGCAGCTTTCTCCATTAATGGGTCCATGAATTGTTGTTTGATACAATTTCAGCCATCACATTCCAGTTGGAATAATGCGAAAACTAGAAGAATGGAACACATAAAACTGGTCAAAAACTTTCTGATCAAACCTTTTGTGCAAGCAGACAAATTAGACTTTGCTACCTTAATGCTTGAGAAACGCACTTTGACAACAGCAACAAAAAAAATTGCAGTCAGTATTGTGGTTCAGCATTGCAGAACAAAGTAATTTTTCTGCTTTAATTGGAAAAACAATTTTTAAAAAAAAAATTATAAACATCAAATTAAATATGTCGGTTTAAAGAAAACTCAAAATATTTTTATTTATCTGGAAACACTTCAAATTTTTTTCTCTATGGGGGATTTTAAGATCAGTTGTTAAAAGCTTTTCTGAAACCCAGGAGTTCATTTCCCTCCAGCCAATGCTGCTTATTCACAGAGGTGCACTGTCTTTTGACAAATTCTATTTGAGGTGGGCCTCTTGTACCCCTGGCTGCCATACCTTGTTGCTTAGCTTTTCTAGCAGGAGCACTTAAATCTGCTTACTTAAGTGTTATGCTGGTTGTCTTTTAGCATCTTGAACTTTGTGGAGCCAGGACCAAGCTGAGGCCAGGCAGAGCAGAGCTGAGCTGACCTCCAGGGAGGGCTGGTTCTGTCGCAGTCTGGCAGCAGTGCTTGGGGCTGTATCACCACTGTTTACAGCCATGGGAGACAAATGTTCCCATTCACCACATTTGCAGACAAAGCTGAAGCTCAGTTTTGCAGCCAAAGATGCTGCAGGAAGTGGCAGGAGAGTAAACCCTTCTCAGTGAAATGTTCCTGGACCTGTATCTATGCAGGGCTTCTCTTTTTTACAAAACAGTTTAGAGATTTGGGTCTAATTATGAAAACATCTTGTTTTGGCCCCACAAGGTGTCAGAATAAAGAACTTTGTGGCTCAGCATCTTGTCTCTGGCAAAAGCTTTGAGGAGATGCCTCAGGAAGAATGTCAGAACAGAGATGGCATATGTCATCTCCTAATATTTCTCATTTCCAGCAATTTGGTGTTAACAGAATTTCTGAGCCTGGAGTGGTTTCTGTTTATTCATTATCCATCAGTTAACCACCTACAAAGAAGGGGAACAGCTGCTGTTTTTTGTGTGCTTCAATATTTGCTGGCTTTTCTCATACCCTACGGCTCTAGGGGAAGCAGTGAATGATCAGTCCCACATCCCCTTCTGTCACATCCCCTCCAGACATCTCTGCAGACCAAGGAACTTGTCACTGTGTAGGTGCAGTTACATCAGAGGCTGTGGTGGGCATGTGGTGGATAAACACAGTGCCTTCACAGTCATGGAATAAAATCAAATTACATTCATTCTAAAAAATGACAATGTGCATTGGGATGACAGTTACTTGTCTTCAAGAATGAAACATGCATGTTCTAGACATAAAATCGTTCAAATATGCATTAAAATTAAAGACGTGGCAGCTTAATGGTACTCCTAGCATTCTGCTCAATGTGGATATTTTATCCAAATATAGTCATGTTAAACTGTGTCAGTGAGGAAAGCTGTTGGAATTGCTTATATTTATGGAGGGAAAATATAAAATAGTCTGTGTTTTTAAAATTGTCTCTAAGATCTTCTGTGTGCCTTCCTTGCTTCACAGTGCAGGAAAATTGTGTCTGCTCAGTTGCTGCTATATTGAAATAACGTTTTCATCTCTCAGGTCTGTTCATCATCTTTGATGGCTTTTCTCGAACCTCTTCTCTCAGGCTCTTTTTATTATGAGACAATCTCAATTTTCATTAAAACAAAAACAAAACTCTACAGCCTTCTTGATAGCAGAGGGAAGCTGTAAATGTGCACACAGCACTTTAAAACGTTTAAAATAAAAGACTGATGAAAAGTCCAGTTAAAGCAAATATCATGACTTCTTGAGTTCTAGCCTAACAAATTTTGGAACAGTAGCAATCTTTCAGAAGTCCGAGGTAAACTTAAGATACTGCTGTGAATACTGGCATACATGGATCTTGCAATTTCACAGCTGGAAACTTGAGTAGACTCTAAATGAAACACTTTACAATTAAATCATGCTTTGAGCATCCTTCTTCAGGTTGCAGCCTCTTCCTTCTTCACTATGAAGCAAAATCCTGCGTTCCTCCTCAAAGAGAAATGAAGATGAGGGAGGAGGGAAAAATTAAGATTCAGTTGTGCAAAGGAATTTAGATTAGTAAATGTGTGGCTTCTTTCCTAATCTTAGTACAAATCCTATTTAATAAGATACCAACAACATTCAATTAACATTGATTTATGCAATATGCTACAGACCTATTTATGTGAGGTCATACAAATTTAAAATATTAGAGGTGTAATTACAAATGGGTGTTACTAAACTAAGTGGAACAATACATTTAACTCACAAACATTTAGAAAAACGTCATGAAAATGTTCCCATCTTCTGTATGATCAGACTAATTTTACTTTACATCAGCTCTCCTATTAGAACAATCAGTTTAGGTGAGGAAGAGATACCTTCATATCTGCTGCTGGCTTTGATTTGCAGCACACATACCCTGGACTGAGAAACAATAAATTAGTTACAAGTAAACACTGCCCTGCTCAAACTTTGGGGAATTCACACTTGAACTATTTAGTTGTTTCATGGATTTTTAGTGAGGGTGATTGATCCAGCAGCAGAAACTGAATAAGAAAAGCAATAGCCATCAGGTTTGACATTTGTGACATTGAATGTGTAGCAGATTTGATGAGAAAACTGGATAGGAAATCTGGTCTCAAGGAATAAAGTCATTTAGTGAAGTATAGAAAAAAGTACTAGGTTCTGAGACTCTTTTAATCTATTTACTCCATATTGATGTAACCTACTAAATTAAATGCAGTGGCATTTACATTTTATGTGCAAATAAGATGAAAAACAGTATCTCTTACAGCATGGAAAAAAAATCTATTCTGGGACTTTTCCATGAGACCAGTTGTGGCAATAATTCAAATTCAAGAAACACTTGAAGCTCTGCAGAGCTTTAGTGGAGACAAATTAAAGATGTTTTTAATTCATGTCTATAATGATTCTATATAGGTACTTTATTCCAATCTCTGTGATTAATACACCACTGTATTGTATCTGAGACAAACTGATATTGAGAGACCTTTGATATATCTGAGAACTTTGATGTTGACCAGTTTCATACATTACTTCCTCTGCAATTCATCATGATGGCAATTTTTTCTCAAATATACATATACATATACATATACATATACATATACATATACATATACATATACATGGGAGAAATAGCTGCTACATGCATAGTAAGCTGTTTGCTGACCCAGGATGACTGCTGGAAGGGGAGGAGGGATTCCATTCTTCATCACACATTTGATTATGGAATAAGCAGGATCAAGTTTTCTGGGTTATGATCTGGCCAGTGCATTTATTTGATTTTGCCTATTGCCAGCCTGATCTCCACATTGCCAACAGTAGCTTATTCTTTTAATGCTTTTAGAAATTGAGGAGCTTTCCATACTGCTGTGCAATAAGCACATCTGCTTGCCACAGGAGGCAGCAACTTCTGAATACATGGACTTCCAGAGTTCACAAAGTTCACAAACTAAACCCTGTGTTCATATATGCCCCTCCCAATTTATGCACTATATAATGAAATTTAATAGTGGTCTCTTCTATCTGCTGCATAATAAACCTTCTCCTTCTTTCTCTCCACTAAACTTCTTGTACATTACTTGATCATCAGCTGAATCAATTATTTATAAGAAGGAGCCTATAACCTTTTCCCTTGGTCTCAATATCTCTAGGGTATTTGATCTATTCACAGAAAGTCACCTCACTTCCTCAATTCCTCTTTTTGGAAATCAAAGGTCAAGAAGGACCTGTACACTTCTCTGTCTTGAGGCATATCTCATCCCTTCTCCTTTTTTGTGTATTTTTCTCCTCTTCTAATTTTACTGTTTTTTGTCTTGTATTCACTGGACTCTGAATTCCTACAAGAGATCCACATGTGCTTTTTTAAGTATGGCTCGTGCCCACATGTGAAATTATTGGTAAACAGGCTATCAATTGCATTGCAGGAGTAGCTAAATGGACATTATTTTATCTGGGGACCTGTATTATTTTGAGTAGGAATTTAAGCCAAATGGCTTCAATCCCACTTGACAGTATTTTAACAATGTGGGATAAAAAACTCCTTTAGCAACAAATATGATATTTGGGGGAGAATGCAAAAAAAAAAACAACAACAAAACAAACAAACTAACAAAAACAAAACAAAACAAAACAAAAACCCAAAAGCAAAAAAACAAACAAACAGAAAAAATATAGACAATGTTTAAACTTCCTAGAATTTTCTCTACAGAGTCCAACTTCCCAAACCCAAAAACTGCTTGTGGGAATTTCCACTGGGAATGTTTCTTGCCACAAGCATGGAATTCTAATGGCAAGACCCCTCCACGTTTGAGCTCTGGCTGTAAGAACAGTTTGTCTCCTACACTGGCCAAAACTGGAAACCTAGAAAATCAGGACAAGCTTCATAAATGACAAGTCTTGATATGACATGAGTGGGGAGTATCAAAAAGATATTTAGGGAGATGATAGGTTTGTGAACAATCCTGTAAAGACCAATTATCCTAGATGTACATGGAGTGTGTTGTTTTCACAGTGCATGTTGTGTGTGAATGGGGAGCCCCTTCATTAAACCTGAGGTGAGAACCACATAAAAATATAAAAAGGAGACATTCATTCATGTAACACAGTTCTTTAGCTGAGATACATATTATACAAAATCAACTCAATTGCACATTTCCACCAGGATACAGTGAACAATGATGTTTTTTCTCCCTAATTTCATAGGAGGAAACAGAAACTTTCAGCTTCCTAGTAGAGAAAGTTGTCAGTGAAATGAATCAGAAAGGAAATTGCTCAGCAGCAGTGGGCTAATGTGGTGTGTTGTTCACAGGACCCTCTGTTCTCATGGGAGGGTGGAGGGGTGGCTGTTCTTCCTGTACCTGCATCACCTGTGCAAAACAAGTTGATAACTGAATGTCACAGTTGGTAGATTCATAAATTAAACCTTAGCAAATTAATTTCCTGCTCTTTGTCTTAAATATCCTTTTCTTCAGTGATCAGTAGTGGTGCTGAAGAAGCATCAATTTAGTGTTCCTTTCTTGAAAAGTCCTATTAGAAAGTTACAAATAATAGCACTCAAACTTACAAACCTATAGGCTTGGGAACAATGTTTTGAGTCTTGTTAGTGCTGATAGAGCAAGAAATAAAAAAGAGAAAATTGCAAGCCATCTGCTTCTTTATTAAATTTCTCTGCATATTCTGCACAAATATCTGTACTCGAGCTTTTTTATTCCAGTTGGGCAAATCACTTATACCACATTTATATTAATTTCTATAAACAGTAGACACAGATGCCTGAGGCAGAAAGTAAAATATTAATTTGTAATTATTTTAGGTCTCAAGTAGTCATAACTGTGAAGTGCCCTGTCCAGCAGAACAGATAAAATAAGAAAGAAATATTCTGAATGTTTGTTGTCTTCTTCTTATTCCTCTTTCTCCAGCTGTGATATTTGATACCCAGCTGCTATGCACACAGCTTCTTCCTTTGTCAGTGATCTGTGACTTATGTCTACAATTTCAAAAGAAAAGTGTGAAGAATGTGTGATTGTTATTCGAAACAGCAAAGTTAGAAATAAATATTATACTTTATACAGCTCTTCAGGAATGCTTTGTACACAGAGCCCCCAAATATCCATTTGTAAGTAATCCCAATTTGATTTTTTTCTGTCTGGAGTGCATAATGGGAGATAAGGTTAATCACCCCATAGGTAAAGCTCTGCCGTGGTAGTTCAGCAGCACCAATTTCAAGCATAAAACACCAGTATTTTAGGTACTTCAAGAACATATAGTAAAATGGGAAAAGATCAAAATAGGTAGTTTTTATTCTCATAATTTTATTAAATAGAAACCTGACTTGTTTTTAACTGCATGTAGAACAGTTCTTGACTTCAGTGAATCTTTCTTGTCAAGCACTGATATGTTTCTATAGAAGTACACCTATCAAAGACAAGCATTGCAGACCTAAAAGATAATAGATGAGGGTAGAGAGGAAGAGGAGGAAACCTATATGGGATGTGCATTTTGTGTCCATATCTACATATGAAAGTTCATCTCATATTTCTTGTCTGTTATGGTGCTTATTTTGAAGCCATCTCCTATTTTCTCTTGAAAGAGGGCTTCCAAAATGGGAAAGGATAATACAAAAAGGGGAGGGCATAAGAAGGTCTCCAGAATCAAAGTGGCAAAGTAACCAAGTGAAATAAACCAGCTAGGGCTGCAATTAATACACAAATACCTGTTCCTCTAATCTTTTGAAGGCTCTCACTGATTATGAGTCTCTATTATACCCTAAAATTAAATATCTCTCTATTTGACTAGCCTCCCTTTGTCTAGTGTCATCTCAGAGGTTTCAGTCTTTGGACAACTTCTTTTCATTTTTATATGAAATTAAGGTGAGAGTTATGACCTTTTCATTTAAACTTCATATTCAATTTATGAGCTGACAGAAAGCACTATAATAATTTCCTAGCATCTTGATCACACTTGGGGACCTTCTTTCATAGCAAAATAACTCCAAAACTCCCTGAGACATAAAGGAAAAGAATATTGCTTCAAAACATTTAATACAGCTCTTAGATGTTTACTCCTTTCTCAGCTGAACAACACTTCTATTTGTAGTCTAAAAATACCTGTCAGGGCCCAAAACTGCATCACAGTATTTTTAACTTGGCAATCCATCATTCTTTGTGCTTTATCTGACTTGCATTGTTTTACCTGCATGTTCTTTGACATGGTCAGTGTGTGAGCACCTTTGTTACAACAATCCATGCTAACATTTATGTTTTCAGTTCTAATGTTTTTAGTAGATGTTTTTAAAGAGTTTCAGATAAGACCTTGAACTCAAATAAAATGAAATAGTTTATTCAATGTATATTTGCTTATAAATTTACAGATTAATGTACAGAAAATGAAACATTCACGTTAAAGCATATCAATCAACAGCCTGTATCAAAATATTAAAAGGAACAAATAATTTGTTATTTCCCAAGCTCACTAAATGTGTTAGTTTGTTTTGCTCACCTGGTTTTGTTGCTTTGGCAACATATGCTCACTATCTGAAAACTATTGGGGAAAAAAAAACGAACAAAAAGCCTGCAATCCTTCCATAGTTACCATGAAGTCGTTCCCAGCATGACCATAATTATGCCAATTTACAGTAAAGGCTGCAATNCAGGCAAATAAATAGACTTTAGCTAGGTGTGATCGCACAACTCGAGTGTCACTTGTTATCTGTCTGTCCCTTGGGCTCCTGCAGTTGTGTGACACTATGGGGACAGGTAGTGAAGGACTTTAGTGTTCCTCCAGCTTGATCAATGAAGCAGAATTGAAAACAAATCTTCTTTGAGCTATTCAATCGTTTCTAGGTTCTGTATCTTCAGCAGAGTTAGGTCTGGTCTCTTGTTGGGGAGTAGAGCAGATCCCACAGGTAAAATAATCATTCAGCGTGTGGGGGAATCCCCATGATGCCAAGCTGGCAGAAATGCTTCCACTTCTTGTGACCTATTTTTCACTTCAACACTGTGACTAATATAGCTTTGGGCTTGGAAATGCTTGCATACTTTATGGATAGAAGTATGTACAGTGATTTAACTGATTTCCTCGGGACTAAGGAATGAAGTTATTCATGCTATTCATTGCAAGCATTTATTACAGTTTGGGGGGGGTCTAATTTCATGTTCTAGTGATGAAAAACTAACCTTATTATTTTACCTTCTTCTTCCCTAATGTTTTCTGGAGTTGTGGTGTTGTGTCAGGTATGAGCTCTTTACATCATGCTTGTGTGCTAATGAAGACTTGATGTTTGCTATTTATACACAATAGTTCCCTTTAGCATA
>VZTT01062018.1:410-21962 GCA_013400855.1 Buphagus erythrorhynchus
CAAATTTCTTCTTTTAGCCAAGTCAATGTTCACAGATTTTTGCTTAGAGTTGCGATTTCTGAGATTACATGAAGCCATTGGGAGTCTTCTGATGTAATTTGGAATTTAGGACTGAAAATTTTGGAATTACAACTTTGGATATAACAGCATTCTTTTGAGTTTTCAGGGCTTTAGAAGACTAGCATGCTGGTAGTCATTAAGCACTATAATCTTTTGCCTGCATCTGTCATACAAAACATCTTTTATTACAAAAACTTGAGTAAATGACTGGAGGAGCCTGATGCTGGTACATTTAGGTCTCAGATTGGTTACCTGAAATTAGATGACATGCACAATATCAGAATACTGCCAAATTAAAAAAAAAAAAAATTCGTACTGCTGATGTAGTTGGGCTTTAACATTCATAAAATTACCTTTTAAATCACTTTAGAAAGGAAGTTATGATTTCAGCAGTGATTTTCCTTGGTGAATATTATAATGGGTGTTGTCATTGAGCAATGTTACCAAAATACATATTTAAGAATGCAAAGCACACATGTGTATGTGTTTGTATGCTGGAGGAAAGGCTTTCATTTATAAGAAGTTTAGTTTCTGTAATCCAATAAGCATTTTCTGTGAGCAGAGAACAAGTTTGATGTTAAACAGTTTTAAAAGAACTTAGTTATAAGATGGGTTTTACTGAAACAGGCAATATGTTTTTATGCCTCTTTCAATTATGGCCAAAAACTTTTTTGGCTGTGAATGCAATGCTTTATAAACTTGCCTCTAAGAGGAAAATGTGGTCCTCTTCCAGCACATGCATACATACCCTTGAAAAGTGCAGTGCTTGCAGTGCCAAGTTTAATTCTTAACATACAGCAACATAAATATTGCTCTCTTCACCCCTATCGTTGTGTTATAATTGCGTTAGCCTATGTGGTCCAAAGAGTGTTTCCAGTAACAGCAAAAGAAATTTCGAAATAATAAAGCTGTCAGTGTTAACAGTGATTCCTGACAAGACTCATGTAAACTTAACTAAAAATAGAGAAAGTTTCACTTGTCAAAAACCAGAATAATGCAAAGTCTGGGATTTTCTGCTTCCCATCAAATTTACTTCTTGCAGTGAATGTAATGATTTCTTAAAGATAGACAGTTGTTCTCCTTTTCCCTTTCTCTTTTCCTCCCACACTGCCAAACCTGAGACCAAAAATGGCCTGTTACAATCAATTGAAGGAAACTGATCCTCACTATAAAGAGCTTTCAGTTCTCCTTATGGTTTAAAAATCAAGACTTCTTCTATGTATTTATTGCAAAAATTGGAGTTCTGCTATTACTTACTAAGCTTGAAAGAAAGGCATGCTCCAATGAATCCTGTATTACATACCTGTTCTTCCAGCCTTGCAAGTAATGGCAGTCGTCTGATTTTGTTTTAAATATATAAAAAACCCCTCTGATTCAAAGAAAGAAGAGTCTCAATACTTGACTGGTTCCTAAGTAGGCATTTTGAGCCTTAATGGGCATAACATTACATTTACAGTCTGACTCGGTGATCTTAAAGGTCCTCTCAGCCCAAATGACTCCACGTGCATTGTTAGTGAGGTCTGAATTTTGAGCTGCTGAGAATGGATGTGCTGCCTGTGATTTCTGCTGTACTGCCTGAGTTCATGAGAGCATGGGATTTGACTCTAAATATCTATCACATGGACTCAGGATCTCCTTTAGTTTAAATATCAATAAAGTTCTGTCTGTCTCCACTAAGGACTGTATCAGAGTAAGTATGTGAAGGTCATTTAAAATAATTAGCTTTTCCTCTTCAATGATGTCTGGGATAGCTCACGAGAATTAAAAGTAGAATGACATTAAATTTTTCTTAGTTGAAGATGAGTTGCTCTTGAAACCAATTCAAATATATAAAAGGAATTTTTTAGAAGGATCTGTTTTGGGGGGAAAACTTACTAAAAACAGAGAGTCTGTACAAATACTTTGGACATATCAATGCCCATGATAATGTTAAAAGGTCTTTCAACATGACAAATAGGTGTTATATGTTAATTTGTTGAAAGATATTACAAATATGATTTGAAAGAAAGTTAATGGTGTTTATAACTATTAGGTTTTTTTTGGTTTTTTATAAATTATAAGATTATAATGTCTGCTGTGCATTGAAGCTTATCTAATACTCTCTGATAATACAGCATAATTTTTCATAGTTTTAAGAAAGAAGTAGACAAAACATGAACTGCACATTGAGGTGGATATCACTTGGCTTATAGAATATATTAGATATGATCCTACACGGCCTTATTTTAATTTCTTATTTCACTTACCTGTTATTTTCTTTATAGTTTTAATTATGAATGCATATGCATACATGAAAAATGATTAAAATGTTTTTGAGAGGGAAAAAACCTAATCTAAGAGCAAAACAATATAAATAAAATGGAGATGATGTATTGTGCTTTAAACAAAGTCTGTAATGTACTCTCAGAAACTTAAGGCAAAGATGATCTGGTGATTGAAAGAATTGAAAGATGATCTCTGATTGAAAAAACAAATAGCAAAACACTGCCTCTCCAGTCAAAAGTCAGCTTCTGGACTGGGTATCTCTTCCACAATTGTTGATGACCTTACTAGCATCTAAACCAGAAGATGTTTCTAAATTTTCTGTGCTGCTTAAACATCAACAACACCTTCGTGTGTTACAAACAAAGCACTGAGTACAAATATTGTATTTCAATTGCAATGGAAAAAGAAAATAGTTACCCTCTTACTCAGCTCATGAGAAAGACTAAAAATGACATTGGGGTATTATAATTGTTTTGATTTTCCCCATCTTAAAATTAGAATTTCAGTTCTGTTTTCTACACTTTTCTGATATACTCCAGTAAATTTTGGCAGACTTTGTGATATTTTGGATCACAGGTGGAGTAATTGACAAGAAAAAAAAAACCCACAAAACTGAAGCACTTGATGTTTTTTTTTCTCCATAGCTTCACAGAAGGGAAGCTTGAACCATGCTGGACTTCTTTTTACCAAAGAAAACTTAGAAGTTTAAGTGGAATAAAGAGGTAAGATTAGCCTCAAATTCTGAACACGTCATGTTTATTTCCCTAAGGAAGTAATGTAGGGCTTTTGGCACGTGTTGTGCCAACAGGCACATGTGTTACATCTTCTGTGGGAATACCCCTAGGAAGAGCCACAGTGGAATAATTTTAAACCTTGGACTAAGGCTGCTTTTATGATGAGTTATTGGATGGAGCTTTGAGTCAGCAGCAACTTGATTTCATATTACTAGATCCTGTGAAATTTTCATAGATTTTAAGATGAGGGCAGCAGAAGGGGCAGCCTCATTATTTCTCCTTGCAACATTCAACGGAACATAGGAGCATTTTGAAGCTGTGGGTTAATTGTTTGGCTTAAAGTGTAATTTATTTTTCAATGCTGAATTAGCAATACTTAGGCATATTATTCATGCTTTAGTAGAGAAAGCAGATTAGTTAAACTCCAGGAATTGAATTCTCAAATGTTACATTTTGAAAACAAATGTGTATGAAAGAGAAGACAAACTATAACAAGACAGAGGTTGTCATTACATAAATAAAGCATCTGTTTGTATTATTGAAATTATTGACATTAGACTGAGATTGCAGGGATATTTTCTATACTGTTTGATACTTATTCTGATCAGACAGCACTTATCCTTTTTTCTCATCCTGAAACCACTTGCAATTTGTTCCTCAGTCCCATGCCTGTGTCCCAGAATGGCAACTTCACTGACACAAAAATTAGGAAAGTTTGGGTTAACAAGTGCTTCTCTGCAGACATATTCAAACTGAAATGTGTTTCGATGAATACACTGGTAAGAGATCAAGTTCTAATTATGCTTGTTTTTGTGAGTGTGAGGAGCTCTGGGCTACAATTCCCTGGATAAACAGGGAATCTCTTTATTAAAACAGCACTTTTGTTTTCTCTACTTAAGACAATGAATAAAATAAATGTATTGTTATTTATTGTAAGTATATTCAGGCTTAAAGAAAGATGTATGCAGTAAAGCACCTTTGAACCTGGGAAGATTAGCTCATCATCGCTCTAAAAATGAGTACTTAAAAAAATTTCACATGACAGCTGTCAGTTTCCATGCACTCTCCTTCTTGAGTCCTTTCTGTCTCAGCAGTATAACATAGATAATAATGTTGAAGAATATGTTTCATATATAGTTCAGTGTATATAGTAGCATAAACATTGTCCTTCTCCTCAGTTTTGTCAAAAAATGCAATAGTTTTTATCAATAGTGCAATCCAGCCCATGGTCTAAGGACAGAATAGTACAAGTAGTCAGTGTATATCAGAAGAGCAAGTCATGGTCTTGCATTGCAATAGGTACCAAAATGCTGGACTCAAAGAAATTGCTGCTTTTTATTCATTTTAAGGTAGTAGGGTTTTTTAGCTAGACCAGAGCAAGATTTTTTTTGTTCAAAAGCTTGTGGTAAAAATATTTTCTTAAATGACTGACGCGGCCCGCCTCCTCCACCCCGCTCTGACTCGCCCAGCTAGCCCTGGAGGCGAGACCAGCGCCGAGAGTGGCCCACTTCCAGGATCCCGGGGAACCCAGAATGTGGGTAGGGCTCTGAACCCTTCTGGCCGTGCACACGTCCGGAGAGGAGCGAAGGATCGAGAGAGAGTCCTTTCGAGGTTCCAGGGAAGGTTTATTGGGGAAACGGGAGGGAGGACAACTGGGACCGAAGGGAAGGGAACCACAAAAGGCANATACACAGCAGAAATCTGATAGTGGAGCATCCCTGTAGGCAGCATCACTGTGCAGAGGAATGGGACAACTTGCACGATTTTACCTTAAGCTGTAAGCTCTTGTGAGTTTCCAGGACAGCTAACACAATTTCACTCACGTGTTTTGGAATTTCATGGCTGGTCAGCATTACTCTGGACTCTCTTTTGTCGTTCTGTCACCTCCCATGTCATGGAGAACCATTTTGGCCAATCATGGGCAGAGAGTCTGCTAATGATTTTCATTAATTCAAAGGAATTCCACTGTAATGAGGTTTATCTCAAATGGTAGATGCTGAAATTAATTTTAAAGGAGTTTGAACATGACTGTTATTGTATACCAAGAGGACCTTAATGCCTTCTTTGAATTGCAGTGGCAGTATAATTTCCAATAACAGTTTATATTGAAATTATTGAAAAACATCTTCAATATATTTATATTACCTTGAAAAATCTTACTCATGTTTTCCTGCCTGTGATATAATAATAATGAACATGTATTTTTAGCAGAGAAAATTAATCAACACCTGGAAGCTCTGGATGCCCATGGTCTTTTGTCATAATTTTCTTTTGTATTTAACATGTAGAATGTGATCAGAACAGCACACCAATATTTTTATTATGAAATGATGCCACTGACTTGTAGTCAAAAAGTTATTCTGAGGTTTCATACTCCCACTTCTGTTTTTGCTGCTCTTGGGCCGCAGCATTTGCTGTATCTTGAGCACAGTTGTGAATTGCAATTGTGCCTGGAAGGAGAGGCATTGAACCAAGGAAGAGAGGAAAACTGCCTTCAGATTTATGTATTTTTCATATTAGGACTCAGATAGATTCCTTCTAGGAAAGTCCATTTTAAAGAATTCCTTTCAAAAAAGGTAGGTGAGCCAAGGAGACCTGTCTTAGACTGCTTTTCAGATTTTTCTGTAAGTTGCTGAAATCGCAGTGTTTCCAATAGAAATAGCATATTTCTCATATGGGATAAAATCAAATTGCTTGCCTTTGCCTGTGTTAGGGGTTCAGTTGTTAATGTAGTATTTCATATAAATTAACCCTGTAGGATGGTCTTGATGCTATCATTTTCTTTCTGAAGTCTGATGCTCACCCTGGCTCACTCTTATGAGAACAAGAGCAGAATCACCTAACACCAGCATCCTTTTCCTTTTTTTTTCTTTTCTTTTTTTTTTTTTTTTTTTAACAACCAGGCCCTTAGCCCTCTTTTCACTTTGCTTCCATTAGTAGCAAATCCCCCTTGTCCTTTTTAATTTTTAATTACCATTGTCTGTTCACCTTTGTTTTACCCATGACATCTTCAATTTAAACAGTATCAGAGAGGTTGATGTGAACAGTTTTCTTTTCAGCTTAAGTGACTGCAGCTCGTTTAGTTGTTAATTATGCAGGGAGGTTTGCATGGCTGCGGCTGGTAATTTGAATATGCTCCCAATGTCAGGTCTGTGTCTGGACGGCTGAGCTTGTAAAAGGATTATGATGTATATATGGTTCATGGCTAAGAGGGCTAATGAAAGTACCTCATTTAATCAAACACAATTAATTAAATGAACTTATGATATTAACCCATCTTTCCGTGCATGTATAATTTATATTAATTGATCTGCTGCATTGGAGTTGACCAATCAGGTAGGCTGCTGACAGCCTAAGGAAGAAGGAAGTACCATTAGCATTAGTTTGATGCAAACCATAATTGATGGGTCAGTGTGTTTTAGGGATGTAGCAAAAGCTTTGTTAATTGTCATAAGAAGTTCAAATTGATTGTGTCTGCATTAGTACATAAATTTAAATTGATTAATGTTTTGTTCTAAAATTAATGTCTATACTGCATGGGTGATACAATGCTTTATTTATTGGATTCATTAATGCAGTCCCAGGAAAAATAGCGTTGAAGTTAGGTAAGCGGGGATAGATCGTTAAGGATGAGTTCAGTGGAGCCATGTGGGAGACAGCATTCCCACATGGAGCCTGAGCCCTCCTGCACCGAGATGGCCACTTGTGAAACACTGTCCAGAGACCATGGAGGTTGATATTTAATTAAAGCTTTTTAAAAGACATTAGTGACACAGGGGAGGGGATGGGAGGGGGAAGCCAAAAACCCTTATATAAGGTAAGTGCTAAGAAAAAATACAAAGAAAGCCTAGAACTGGCTGGTTGTCTTAAAGGTGGTCAAGTGTTTCCTAGTCTAGATCAGCATTGTCCCCAGAATATTTCCTGCAAACCTGTTTTGTACAAGTGCTGCAGCCAGCTTGTAATATGTCTTCAGCTGAATAGGAAACTGAAATTACACCACAGCAGGTTTGTTACTCAATCATTTTGTCTGTCGCTCCTCTGCATTTGCCAGCATAGGAGATGCCATAGGTATTTTGTGTTTAACAGACACTTTGTTTTAATAAGTATCTGCATTGCACGTGTTTGTGTCTTGTGCTGTAGCACAGGATGCTTTGGCATGTTTTATGGAACTGGCAGTTAAATATAATTTTCCCTTCTTATGCCAGCTTATTATAGCACCTTATATTTCAGTTTGCTTTACTTTTGATGCGAAATTTTAAAAGAACAAAGAAGAGTAGAAGATCCACAGAGAAGTCACTTTAATTCATTTATAACCCTTCCTTTTCCTTACCAAAGGAAACTTAACATCTGTTTCTTATAAACTGATTTAAATAGAAAATGTGTAATGCATCCTTTTACCAAATGGTTCTTTCTTTTATTGGAGGAATAAAGCAGTTTGACTGTTCTGCTTTTACTATAGTGCATTCATGCTCTTAGAAATGGGACATCTCTACTTTTACGAGGGCACAGTCTGAGCTTTGCACAGTAGAGAGGAGATTATATATCTTTCTCTGCTCTCTTACTGAAGTATGGTATTCTATGTATTATTTACAGACAATTTCCTGGTTCTGTAATGGTTGGTTTATATTCAAGTATCACTCCATGTGGTGGCACTAGCGAGTAGCAAACATCGTAATTGGTTCCTGGAGCACAACTTTTGCTTTTAACTTTTTGAGATTGTGTTAATGGGTGCCTTGCACTTGCTTTCTATTGCCAGATTTTAAGGACAGCTATTCAAAGCTAAGTCATATTGTTCTGAGGCAATCGTGATGAAGTGATGAGCTTTGTCATGTGAAGCCATGTCGGCAATACTTCTGACAGTTTGGGCAAATTAAGTTCTTATTACTTGTTTAAATTATGTTTAGTGTTCCTCCTTTTTTTGCAAGCTTTATAACTGCAGTGTATCCTTTATAAGTGAAGATATACCTGCAGACAGTTCTCATATTTCAGGTGAAAAAGAGACGGTGCTGTAAATTTTCTTGTTTTGTTTACACCTTTGTTAGAACTCCTCCACAGTATTACAGTTAATTACTACCAAAAGGAACATTCTCTTCAGTGAGCTGGTTTCCCAGCAGAGTGGCTTTTTCCTTTGCAAAGATTTTGCACTAATAACGCATGAATATTTGACCCAGAGCCAACAGCAAGTGAAAAAACTCCTGCTGTGTAGAGAAAGGCATGAAAAGCTCTCCTTTGCACTCTAAGAGCAAAGCGAATAGAAAATAAAATTGAGAAAAATTGCCACTTAAATAATATGATAAATTCAGAACTAGTCTCAGTGCTACCACATGATGCACTGGAAAAGAAAAGCACTGGCTGCAGGCATCTTGTGTCAAGAGTATAGCAACTTGGAAATCACTGTCTTAAGATACTTTTCTGTCATTTTTCCAAAATCACAATGATAAAAAGAAAAAGATGTGCATGTTGTTCATGTGCATGTTTTAGGATGGGAGGAAACATGTGTGTGGGTCTGTGGAGGGGAGTGGGAAGCTGTCTTGGTTCTACAGCAATAATGTTGGTTTTGCTTTTCAGCCCTGTGAATGGGTCACAGATGTTCCACAGTAGAAATTAACGTTATTTTTTTGAAAACACTTAACTATTAGCAGAATGCAGTGTCTCTTGGAGCAATTATTTTGTTAATTGTGTTGTGGTTTAGGTTGCAGCCAGAGCTGTACTCTTTGCTAATGACAGTATTATTTGGACTTAAGTGCAGGAGAGGTGGGAGAGTAGATAGCTGGCTGCCTTTTGAAACATGTACAATGAACCCAGGATGGAAGAGAGGAGCTATTACAAAAAAAAAAAACATTGGAAAGAGAAGGACAGAGAGATTGCCCATGTCCTCGTCAGGTCTTGCCATCAGATCTGCTCCTTGGTTTGCCATTGGTGCGTGATGAGAATGTTAATTCTTGACCAGCTATGGAAAAGGAAGCATTAAGAAAGATTACAAAGCCACTGTGTCCAGTGGGTTCCTTGCACGTTATTCTCTCTCTCAAAAGCATTGTGAAAATCCATGAAGTGGGCTGCCCATCCTCAACTCCAATTCAAGGGTTCTGCCATCAGTAGGTGTCACTGCAGCCAGACGGAAGTACCAAGGCACACAGGAAGGCACAAGTCACCTCACCATTAAACCAAAAAACCATAGAGGCAAAACTATACTGCCTCTCTAGCACATGGCAGAATTTATGCAATAATCTGGAGTTTAAGTGTAGAAAATAAGTCAGTATCACTCCATTAAAAAGATTGTTGCTTAGTGAAAAAAAGATCTTTTTCCTCATTACCTCCCAAAATGCTTGTACTGGGATCTGTAGATAGGATAGTATAATATTCACCTAAGCTAAATGGAAAAACAGTTATTTAAAAAGTAATAAAACCATTTGTATGTAGTGTAAAGAGGTATGTGTGTTATTTCAAAATAAAATGACAGTGTCATCATGAGAGAAAATAATTCTTATTAATTAAAATTCTAATTAAAATATTTAGTCACACAACAGCAAGGTATTCTCTAACCTTTCACAGTGTAAGAGATGGCTTAGAATCTATCTAAGCCTGAAAATGCTGTATTACAATGAACCAAGAAGAAAGTGATGCATCACTATTAATAAAATAAAAGAATTTTAACTGACTCCACATAGAAGAAAGATCTCATAGAGGAAATCATCTAATACATTTGCTAGTAACATGAAATATTTTTGCAAGGTCTGTTTTGTTTTGTTTTGTTTTGTTTCATTATTGAAAATTCTTAACATTAGTATAAAAAAGATAAAACATTTCTCTAAAAACACATGATTTCCTTAAACACTAACCAGCTTCTTAAGCTATCTTTTTATTATCATTCCAGTAGGGTAAATGTAATAGGAAAGCACTAATCAGAATTAAAAATGGTAAATGAAATTGGAGTGTCCTGAAGTCTCAGTTCAGAAATAATATAAAACTAGCTTTTCAGTTGTTCAGTCTGTGCATTTAAAACATCAGTTAATTCTTAGCCAACTGCAAGCATTTTACAAAGTGCATTGTTATATTTAAATGCTTAGAGTATTGGTTTGTTTTTGCACAGAAAATAAAATAAGATCTTGTTAGTTTAGATTTGCATTTTCAGTCAATACACAAAAAGAAATATTCCCATTTTTTCGTTTCCAACTCACAAAACTTGGATGGGAAAGGAAGGATTAGGCTAAATCTGATAATTTAATATGGCATTTATTTGTACTGCCTCTTACCATTGTTTTGAGATGTGCTTGTGTAGGTATGTAGAAAAACCCTGGATTGTTTGACAGAAGCATATGTCCTCTGCACAAAGAAGACTGCAGAACCTTAATTAATTAGAATGATTTATTTCAGGGGATGGAAATGAAGTAGTTAGGTTAGTACTTAATGCTCTCTAATATGAAAATTTTAGATCAACTTCTGAGTCTTGTGTAATAAGAGTTTAATCAGGCAAATCATTGACCATAATCAGATAACTAAAATGAGTTCTTTCTCTCAGTACCTATTTCTTCCTTTAGGACTCTGTCATTCTCCTGTCCGGACTGTGATTCAGCGGTTCTGATCTACCTGACTAGCAATATTTAATTAACAAATATTTTTACCGTGTTATCAGAGACTTTTATCTGTGACACCAGGTTTTTTAGTAAGTGTGTGTCCATGCAAGCACAGACTTCAAATATACATTCGATATGAGTTACATGCAACAAAAAAATTTGCAAGTGCCAATGAACAGCTGATAACTATACATTTGTGGAAAAATAAGGATTAATATCGCTAAGTATGGAACAGTTCTTTAAAACACCAATTGCCATTTCTTAAGATAAAATCCTTAGTCAAAGAGAACATGCAAATGTTTTGCTCCTTGTGGTTTTATTTACCCTCTAAAGCTGATCTCCATGTGCATATTAATGGCTCCACTCTGCGTGGGGGTGAGCACTACACCTTCCTCATTTCATTCATTAGGGTGATTTAGGTGCTGGCACGGAAGGCTGGCTCTCAGGCTGCTGCTGCTGCAGCTCCGGTGCCACGACTGCCGCCTGAAGTTTGTCTGTATTAATGTTTCCAACTATCATACCTGAAGCAAAAGAGAAAGTGAGATGAAAGAGATTAGTTCTATGTCTAAAAATTGGTTATCTGTAGTGTTTCATGAAATTTGCCCCGAAGGGAAACTTCCTGGATAGTTTTCTTGTTACTTGACACAATTCAGGCAGAATCATATTTGTTCCTTTGTCATGTTACTTTAGCATGGTGTGCTGAGTAAAGTGAACAGGTGCCCTCTTGTATTGATCAGCTATCATGGCAAGGAGCTATTATTAGATTTTGAAGGGGAAAGAGAAGGGTTGAGAAATGAAGAGGAGAAAGTGGGACAGGTTATTGATGATGGTAATAACTGTGCTCACTGGTCTCCAAACACCGGAGCTGTAAAGTTGACCAGATGAGGAGATCAGTATAGATATGTTGAAGGGAAAAGACAACATGAAGAAGTATGGAGCATAGCTTCTTACCTGGCAGAGTTATTAAAGTTCATTGAAGGAAGATGAACTGTTTCAATATGTTAAACACTTGAGGCTGTTAAGGGAGAGTTGCTGTCACAGTAAGAGGCATTGTTTAAGTTTGCTTTTTCCTTTCTTTTTTTCCTTGCTTCTTCCTCCCTTTCTGTAATTTTTTTTAAATTTTATTTTGTTGCTGTTCTTGTTTAGATGTATGCTAGATAACCATGAAGAAATTAAAAAGTGAAAAAAAGGGAAAACGTTAACTGATTCCGTTGAACAGGACCTATTGCTCATTTTATCTGAAAGCTGACTTCATGGTGTGAGTTCCACAAAAGCATAGGGTTAGTTAGCATTAATGTATGAGTAGAAATATAGTACGCATATAAACCATATTTTGCTGCTACATCCATCTGTTCAGTAGGATGTCTTCCTCAGCTACAGCTTTGTTGTAGGAAAACCACTGCCATATTTTAGAAGCCAAGTGTTATATAGCTTGATGTGTAATGAGATGCACTAGGCAGCAGAGACTCAAAATAGACCAAACATAATTCAGAATATGCTACTTTTACACAAACAGTGCCTCTAACATAATTAATTTGGTGGTAATAAAAGGCAAAAATGTAATTCTGCTTTATGCTTGATAGTAAGAAGTGCATTAAATTAAAAGACAGTGAACTCTTAACAGTAAATTTGACTTGAGGGTTAAATTCTCTGTTCTACTGAAAGGTCACCACATGATTCAATGTTTTTAATCCTTCCACAGTGTTTTTAATCCTATCCACATGATATTTTAGGGGAAGTTTGCAAGCATATATCAGGGTTGTCTATACGAAATCACATTTGATTTCAACACATGGAGAAGGGATGTTTCCTCCTTGTGTATAAAGCATGTGTTAATTTAAATTCTGTCATTGGAAATTGTTTTACATATATTTTGGAACAGAATATAAATTGCAACCATTGAAATGTATGTAGTTTCACTGCAGACAGAAAATAATTATTATGTTACTCCATTGACCACCAGCCCACATCCAAAAAAAAGTTTATCTTCTTAAGGGGTTCCCTTTAATTTTGCTGGGATTAGTAAGACATACAAATATAAGAAGGGAAGAAACTGCATAGGCATTTTAGACAATCCCTATGTAAAGAAGATGGAAATCTGGCTGGCTATGGCTGTATGTACGGGGTAGAATGCACCTCATGCAGAGATCTCAGATATACTGCTGTTGGCTTGGCATTTGCCATACTGGAGTGGGACATGTAGTACAGTAAGTCTTAGTGCAGACTTTGAAAATGACATTGCCATTATTGTCAGGGCACTGTGCCTAATCTAAGGCAGGATTGATCATTTGGGCATAGCACCCCACTATTTCCAATTTGGAAAGCATCACTGGGAGCATGCTGTCAAAAAATTGTTTCCTTTTGATCCCCATCTTGAAAGGAAACATTCAGTGATCTGATGGGAATGCGAGAAGTTATTAAAATCAGTCCATATAAAAATATATATATACACATGAAATCTGCATTTAATTAATAATGGATTATGGTTAGCCCATTGCAAAAAAAATATTTTAAAACAAATTATTTCTGTACATAGAAAGGTGCATTTACCATAGCAAAACTACTTCTCAGTTTGAATCAAATTCACCAAACAGCTGCTGCTGGAAATGGCTTTTGAAAGAAGAGGGCATTTCTGGCTTCACCACACTGGCATAAGATGTGTGCATGTTTTCTTGTTTAATTCATTTGCCCACTAATTATGGTAGCTGTCCATATTGTAGCACTTCACCCTCTTCTTAAATTCTCCCCTCAGAGCAGGGAAGTATTATAGCCCATATGCTGAAGAGTTACTTTCCTTGAAGTTTTTCATACAGGTTGGAATGTTTCTGCTAGAAAAGGCCGACACAGCCTTCCCTGAGAAAATCATCTACTTGGTCTGATGCAGTCTCACTCTGCCAGGGACATCACACACACATTGGTGGTGGAGCACAGACAGGTGTGGTTTATGGTTTATGAAGTACAACAATATGACAGCTTTCTCAAAGACATTCATCTGCAAATGACCATTGGCTTAGAGGTTAGGACACTGTTGAAGAATGTCAAAATTAAACTCTTGCCCACTTTTTGAGTCACAGTAGATTTCTTAGAAATTCATGGGGCAATAGAATGAGGATGTCCTTCTGAAAAACAATGGGAAGATTTTTGTTCCAGACCCTACTTAAATATATGCAACACAGAGTACCTACCACAGGAAGAATTATAGTGCCTTTTCTCACATTACTCATCATATCTCCATCACATTAGTGTCCTGGGAGGAAGTCCCCTTAACAGGAAATAATTGAGCATGACTTTCCTTATCCTGAGTTAATGTTCCCACTAAGCATCCAATGAAAGGAAATGAGAAAGGTCTCCTGTTTACCATGTCCCACAAGACATGCTTTCTCTCATCCTCTTAGGATCTAGCCCTCCAATTTTTAAGAGGAGAGAGGGAGAAGTAGCTGAATCCTGCTACTAGCCTGTATTAGTTAATTTCAGAAGAAATACACTTTTATTCCAGAACAAATTCTTGATCACACCCATCAAAAACAAAAACAAAAAAACAAACAAACAAACAAAACAAACAAAAAAACCCCAAAAACAACAACAACAAAAAAAACAACCACTGTGGTCTTCACCTTCTGGTGTTGCATGTGGTGAGGTGGACAGTTCCTCACTGTGTCTCAGTCATCAGGGAAACAGGACATGCCCTGTGCTCTTCCTTTCTTCCAGTCCAGCTGCTGAGTGCAGCTGCAGCAACATGGAAAATGAAGGGTGCCTCTGCTAAGTGCACATGGCTCACCCAGCAAAATGAAATTAATAATCCTGCTGCACCTATGTACAGAAGGTGTCTTGGACTGACAAAGCACTGATGCCTAAAGGAGCATTTGCTGGAGGAGCAATGAGTCATTCATGCAGAGGGGAAGCAGATTCTCTCAGACAATACCATGCTGACCACTGTCTCTTAAAGGAAAACCTGCAAGTTCACTGTTTATGCTGGTATGATTGGATCAAATTTCCATATTTCTGTCTGCAGCAGCCCAAGGAACCATTATGTTGGCTTTGTTTCATATCCTGAACAGGCAGCAGCTGAGAGGAAAGTTTTATGTTATTCTAATCATACTGTCACATAATTGGTGTGTTTGATAGGAGTAAAGAAAGTCTTGTAAAATACATCATATGCTCATTTTCTTAACATCCCACCTCAGCAATAAGCATGAGTTGTATATAACTGCTCCTCATTCCCCCATTTCTTTTTCACACCTCACTAATGACTAAAGTCTTTTAAACTCTTCCTCTTATATAAAATTACCAGTAATTTCATATGTGCTCATGGATTTCCCATTAAACAGTCAGTATTTTCATCAAGTTGTAGTTTCTTTATGATTTTTTTCTTCTTCTATTTTCAATGTTTTGTTTGGTTTGATTTGGTTTGTAATTTGTCTTAGTAATATTATTCACCTCTGTCACTCGGAAAGACACTGGTTGTTGCACTGTTCAATGATGCAAAAAAAGAAAGGATTTCCACATCAAGGGAAATATAATTTCCACTGCAGTGAAACTGCACATCTAATCCACTGTTGGTTGACAATTATGCCCTAAGCTCTGACCAGCCTGCAAGTAGGCATTGTGCCATTCAAACAGTAGGGTAAAATTGCAGGCAGCCAAAAATCTGGCTTAAACATATTTCTTGAGGGAACAATCCCAGCTAAGAATATTCCTATTTGTCTGAACTCAGTTTATTCATGCACATGCTGATGTACCATTAAAGACGACATGGGAAGTGACTCTTAAACCAAAAGATCGTAAGAGCCAGAGAGGAGAGAAGTGATGTCTTGTGGATGTGTAGAAGAAACCTGAGGTATAATTTAAAAGGCAAATTCTCTGAAGACATTTCCTACTTTTTCTCACACAGAGGGCAAGGTGGAGGCTGTCTTATTTCCTAAAGGGATGCACTCCCTGGTGCTGCCTGGAGACTCGCCCATCCTGTCTGGATGAGCAGCAGACAAGCACAGCTCGTGCACACCCACCGCCCATTTCCTCTGCTGCCTGTTGGACCTGCCAGGCTGGCCTGCAGCTTCCAAACACCTCTGAGTTCTGCCCTTACCTGCCCACCTCTCCATGCCAGTCTTCTGGATGGAAGAAAGTAGCTAAAAGTTTTCTTTTGAAGTGTCTCTTGTAGGTCAGCACAGGTTGCATCTTACTGGGTAGAAGGAGGATAAAAGTGATGGTGAGGTAATCCTTACAATCCAAAATATTCAATGTAACCGGTTCCACCTGCAAATGAAGTACAATACTTTGAATTCTTTGCACCATTACAATATAAGTTTTCATTCTCTAGAACTGAACCTATTGAACTTATTACTTTTATTCCTCTTCCATTAGATTCTTCCAATTAGCAGTTGATATAGGACTTCTCAGTGATACGTATTTGCGATATTTGAAGTAAACTCATACTTTTACTCAAGACATACAGGCATGCCTAGAATGAGGGGAAGACAAATATATGAAATTTCAGAGGCTGTTGGGAGGGCTGTGCTTACACATATGATGCTTCTATTGCCTCAGTCCAAAGAAAAGAATGGGGAAATGGTGGTGAAAGCTTGTGAAACATTACTGTCCATTTAAAGTTCCAATTCTGTGCTAACTTAAAAAAGGACATACAAGGACATACACGCTGCTGCTGCTGCAGCTATTATTATTTAGAGAGGTAAAAAACTGCAGTTCTTGCATGAGCTGGTAGATATAGTGATAGGAGGAGAAAAACTAAACAAAATTGGAGCAGAGGTAAAACTGCCTGAGCATTTCATTTTGCTTGGCACTTTTGGTTTTGAGGGTCCAAACTCCTGTCTTAAAATCAGTAATTCCTCCCAGGAATGAAGAATTCTAAGACAGTACTACAGCACTTTTACTAGGTAGAGACCAAAGTAAGAACTTTCCTTCTTGTCATTTCATATTGCAATGGAGAAATTTTGCCACTGTACAGACAGTACAGAGTTCCTTATTTCCTCTCCTAACATGCCACAGCTCTGTCAAGTAATACCTCTGCTGCCCTACTTCTCAAATGGAAGATACTCTGCTGCCCTAGACCTTGTGATATTCAAACAAAGGCTGAGAGTGGTGCTGGACTGTGCTGCCTTGCAGTGACGTATTGTGGTCCAGACTACAAAACTGATGCTGTTAAACTGAAACTATCTAACCATGAAATGGCATTTACAACCCAAAAGTGTAAAGCTACTACCTTAACTTTATGTTTTTCTAAATAAACTTGATTTAATATGCCTCTCATTCCTTTTACCCTCTTCTTTTTCACTCCACTTTTCTTACCAGTAAATTATTTGCTATGCTGGTTGTTCCAAGTTCTCTAATACTAGATTTATTTATTTTCTTGGTAATTAAGTGTACTTACTCTATGACCAAAGCCAAGTATTTTTCTTACCCAGGGAATTATTCTAGTGCAAGGGAAGTGACTTCATATAGCAATATTTCCTTTGGGAGACATGCTTGAGTCCTTCCTCAAAGAGGGCAACCTGTTTCACAAACTCAGAGAAAGCTCTAGAGTAGATTGACTAGGCAAATTTCCATTTATCACCATTTAGCTGGTTCATACAAGCAGCATCTTCGGCTGTTGTGAATTACACACAAGCTCAGATCTTTACCAAAAAGACCTGTATGGCTGGTCAAATGATTCTGGTCACCTGATGATTTTCATTAGTATTATGAGAGAAAACATTGCATAGAAGCTGCCTGTAACTGTTTATGTGTTTCTCTGATATACTTTCATAGCAGTTACTGTATATGGTTGCTCTATTAATCTTTCTATATGAGCAGTTCCTTTGTTTAATTAAATTGGACCCAATGAGGCAGTGCATGGTCCTCTGATAAGCTCATTCATCTTTATTTGATTCTTTGCTGACACATTAGTTGCCCTGTGACACAGGTTAAGTCATTGAGTGGCCATTACCTTCTCGTTTACTCTCTCATGTTACTCCTAACCACCTTCCTGAAGTCAAATCCAGATGATTTGTGCCAATTTCATGGGGGCACAAACTGGAACATCCGATAACTTTCTACATGGCTGACTTTATACAATCTTGCTTGCACATCTCAAGCTGCTATGTCTGTCAAAACACAATTTTTTCCCCTCCTCCTTATGGGCTTTGATAGAGCTATGAGTACTAGAGGTCTCAATTATAAAATGTCATGACACTGCCGCACAATTTTTTACAGTAATTTCACAGTGTCACTTTGTGATTATTTCAGGATAGCTTTGAACCATGACTGAAATGAATTGTGGCCCTTAGTGTATTGGGTGATACAAATTGTGAGCTTGTGTGACAGAGAGGCAGGCATTGTTAGGAATAAACTCCATGTGAAGAAAGGGAAGCATGTATTTTTTTCAGAAAAGATACAAAAAATCAAGCAACAAAAGGGAGGCAGGGAAAGGAAGTGGAAGAAGAAAGAATTAAATATTTGCAACAATGAAAGCATCAGCTGCACACCTTTAATTCAAATGATCTCTTTGCTCAAATCAGGGCTTTTCCAGACTCAGACAGCTGAAGCCCAACCTGGAATTCTGCAATAAACTTCATCAAACTCTGTCATGAGGCAGAGAAATGTGTTCCATGTGCTTCACAAAACAACCACCAAAACCAACTCATTTAAACTGTCAGGTTTTTAAAAATATGTAGTGAAGAGTCAGCTAAACCTTACCTTACCAAGGAAATGTTGGTCTTGGCAGACACTCCTGTCATTTTATAACACCGCTTCCAGTGGCTTTAAAGCACAGTTGCTCATACAAAATGAGTGAATAGGGAGATCTTGGCAGGTGTCTGTCTCAACCACCTGCCTGGCTGAAACAGTGAAGGCAGGGCAATGAGAGATGCTTCCCAGAGACCCAGACCTGTGGAAAAGGGTAGAAAAGGTGGAAAAGAGAAGAAGCTTGCCCATCTACTCTGTGAGTAACTGGAGTGCACTTCAGCGGAATGTATGAAAATATATTGGACCTAGTCCTCTGCAAACTTAGCGTCTTCAAAATCTGTGGGAAAGCAACAAATTAACATCCCTACACTAAAAGAGGGATTATTTTCCTTTTAAACAAGTGTTTTCAGCATGGTTTTGAGGGACTCATAGGCTTAGAAAAGGAAAGCAAGGGATAGAAATTGGAATGGAGGAGAAAAGGTGTTCCCTGAAACCCTTGTAGACCTCTGAAATTTGCTTAAGTTAGATTGGACTTGTGCAGCAACCCAGGGGAAGCTGAAGACCATTTTCTTAAAAGTGAGAAAAGGCAGCAAATGCTGTCAAAGCAAATTTTTATTTACAGTTGAATTTATATTTCAGCTAAAACACAGACAAAACATGTAGCTATTTTATTGATTACCATGTCTTTGAAATCTTTGGCCAAAGCTTTATATTTTACATGAACTTTTACTATTTATCTAATGTAAAGTTTATAATGGCTTGTGACACTCTGGAAATACTAACACTCATTTTACCTCAAAATTCAATAGCAATTCAACCACTTTGCAGAAAGAATGGCAAAATCTAGTAAAAAAAATCCCATCAAAATCACTTGATATTAATTTTGATTTACTTTGATGTATGAAATAATTTTAAAAATGTATTTTAGCTCCCATCTTCTAAAGCCTGGAGTACATTCAACTTAAGTAGCTCTCTGTAAGGGAACTTGAGGGGTGATCCTCTATCTGGTCTGGGTTTGGGCCAGTTCAATCCACTGGTGACAGTATGGATTTGCTAGTATTTTACTTTGCTAACTTCATTGTTAAGGAGTACATTTTTTAATGCAAAAAATAAACTGTAGTTTGTGGAGAGGTTTGCTTTCTTTTTTTTCCAGCCTTTTTACTTTTTCCCTTTCTTTCTTTCATAGAAGCATAGAATGTCTTAGATTGGAAAGAACCTTTTCCACTCTTTTTTCCCCCATTTTTGAAGTGTACCTAACACTGGTGAATATCCATAACATTTTTTGTTTGTTTATGTCAGGATTTTCTTGCTCCTTGTTTCTGTGCAGTGAGAAGCATTACACCAAGTAAAACAAAAACAAAACAAANCCTCCCATAGTGCATGTTTGATGTAAAGTACAACACACCTGTTGCCAGCAAAAATGGCCATCTCATTTAGACTGTATTGCTGTGTACTTTCACTCAGCACCTATAACATTACTTTATATTGCAGATTCAAGCATTTTTATGTTACATAGAACAAGGATAACCTTCTTGCATCTGAAACTCCTGCACAATCTTACAAGAAAACTCAATTAATCAATTAGAATACTTTACTCAAATTACAGGGGAATTATGTGCCTCAGTCATTGAGAAGCGTTGAAACTTTCAGTGCATTACAGCAATTAAGAATACTTAATTTCCAAATGGCACAAGTGAACAAAATGTGAGTCATGGTGAACGTTTACTCCTTAAAAGCCATCAGTGCTAATGGTTTTGTAACCTTTATAAATTTAATATGGGCTTCATTTATACAGCAGTGAAACCCACGCCCGGATGGTGTAATATTACTGCTCATATGCACTGAGCTTTATGCAGCCACACACTTAATTGCATAAATAATAAAGATAGGTTTTGGGATAGGCATCTGCTTACACTAGTTTTGTGAGCAGATATGATCATGCTATGCTATCACACTCTAAGAAGTGCACTTAAGGCAATCAATAAGTAATGATTCATAACATTTTCTTTTCCTCAGAGAAGTTTTGAGAAATAAAGATTAGGCCAAGAAAGCAGAATACTTTTAGTGCATTTTTGGAAGGATATCTTGCCTGTGTCTGTATATTTGAATAGCCCTTTTAGAGTTTATCTCTCCAAGGAGCTGTTCTTTCCCACTTTTTTGGACAAAAAATTGAGATCGTAAACCCAAGGAGGGTATAGATTTATTTTCTTTTGCAGTCTTCAGTGGGAGCATCCATAGGCAAATCCAAGGGGACACCAAAGAGATTACCAGCAGTGCAGTGGTAGGATGTGGGCACCCAGAGTAAATTTCAAGCTGGGATTTTGGGACTGAAAAGAGATCCTGCATTCCTTCAGTCAGTGAGATTATGAGCACAGAGATTCAGTAGCATCGGGGGGTTCCTAGGAATATTTTGCCCCTAAAACTTGCTGCTTTTGCTAGAAGAGTGATCTTTCATCTCAGCCCGTTTAGCTTACAGCTGTGACCTGTTTGATTTTGTTTAGTTTTCTTCCTTTCCATTTTGTTGCATTTAGAACATTGAATTGACTAGTGCTATTCTGAGAAGTGGTGACATAATGTGAAAAAGCCTGTAGTGATGGTCAGTGCTGCAGATTGAACTGAAAGCTGGGCATAAAAAACATAGTGGCAAAATGTGTAGAGAAGTTAAGTTGCATGCAGAAGAGTTACAGATCCTCTCTCAGCATTGAGACTCTACAAGATTTTAGTTTCTGAAATTATTTCCTAGACTTATTGTTTGCTTTTTTTAGCCTAGCTGTGTCCTTCCCTCTAATTCCGTCCCCCTGAAGAAGCAAAGTTCTAGTTTATTTCTTTTCCACAGGAAAGGTTGTTTTTTTCCTCCATGGAAATTCAAATCTAGGAAAGTATCACTAATTTTGGTGAAGTTAGACAAGTTTTAAAACTATGCTGAGATTCAGAATCATACCATGCTTAAAACCACTGTGAAAATTTTTCAGCCTCTCTAAAGAACAGGCACAGTCAATGAGGTAAGGTGAGAAATATCCCTCAAGGTGCTTTTTCAGCTGATACACAAACAAAACAAAATGAAATTGTCAACAGCAGTCCTCAGAATATTAGAATATTTATTAAGCATTTCTTAAAATAAGCAACCAATCATCATTAAATGTGTTGGTGTTCATTACAATTAAATTAGTCTTAGTTAATTCATTAAATATTAATATGGAATTCAAATTCAATTCCATAGAAATTATAATCTGGCAATTAAT
>VZTT01062018.1:26555-41260 GCA_013400855.1 Buphagus erythrorhynchus
TTTTTTGAGGTCATGTTCAAGTCCACTCAAATCTGGTTTGGTGTGTGGTGATGTGAATGTTTCAACTAGCAAAAGGCAGGGCTCCTTGAGGTCGTTAGTAAACAACTAGAAAGTTTGAGTGAGAGGGACTAAGCCTCTGGCTGGTATTACCATTAATTCCAGTTTAACAAATAAAGAGTGGCTCCTCTCCTGCTTGTCATATCCATCTTGCTAAACTTCTCACATAGTTCTCTCACAGCTTTCCGTTCAAATTCAGAACTGGAACCAGAGTACTTTAAAATATTTGCAAATAGCTCTCATGCTTTACCAACCTCCCTTCTTCTTGAGCCTGAGGTAATGACTTTAGGTGCTTGCAACTGCTGCATTGAGGTTGTGGACTCCCATCTTCTTTGTTACTGGCTTAAAATACCTTATTGTTATAATCTCTTAATAGTTAGCCATCAAACTTGCCAACGACTCATTTAGGGATAGGCAGAAGAGGCAAGAAGCACTAGAATGTTACCTTCATGCACACTAGGATTTACATCCAATTTATGGCTTCTCATCACTGCTTGAACTGTGAACTGCATATGTGCAAAAAAAGGCAATTAAACAACACAACTCCTGACATGTCTTGTAAGCACTGCAAACTGGAAACACTGTGTGCTGGGACAGAATGGAAAGTATAACTCCAAAAGCTTGCCTGGCATTCTCCTGCCTCCAAAGGCAAAGGAGAGAGCCTTTTCCAGAGAAAGATCTGTCACAGCTTTGCTTTGGTTGAAAAAATAGTAAGGCAAGTATTTTCTTCATCCTTGCTTCTGAAAAACTATTTCTAGTAAAGAAAAATAAAAAGCTGTCATTTTTATTATACCACGGGCATTTAGGTGACTGCCATAGCCTTAAGATATTAAATTAACATGCTTTGTGGAACCCTAGGCAATTCAAAAGTCATAATGGAATATGACTTACAAGAAAACAAAGGAGTCTTGCCCTAAATGACTAGATATCTCTATTTCAGAATTGATGTAACCCCTGCACTTTGGCTAGGGAATACTGCAGATGCTGAAATAATGGCTCACCATTATTCCTTTGTTTCACATCAGAAAGCAAAAGTATAGCAAGAAAAAATTTACCTGTTCATGTGTTTTTAGACAGCTATGTCCAATGAAATAAAAATGAAAGACTATTTTCGTAGCTTCTCATATTTCTTGCCAAGTGAGAACCAGCATATTACATTTAAATTTTAGGGAAGATATAAGGCACAGCTAAGTATAACACTTTTCAGAGAGGATAATAATTTTCATATGTGTTGGCTCTCTTCATCTACTTTTGCTGGGAGTACGGTAATCAAGATTAGACTATTGGAGGAAAAGCTCAGAGAACATGACGGGAGCTATAGGAGAAACATGGATCCTCTCTCCTGCATAGTGAAGGCATAAAGCTGCTTGGAAAATTATGTTCAGAGAAACAGAAAAGGGAAATGGGAAGATTTTCAGAAATATGAGTGGATACCAGATGAACTTACTTGCTTTCTAGCAGCAGACATACTAAAATCCCAATTTAAAATCCTACACCTTTTTCTTTTCTAGAAATTTTAATTAAAGGGGCCTAGAATAGAAAGAAAGAATATGATCTCATCTCTGAGCTTCCAGATCCAAGGAGAAACTCCCTCTGCATCACATGGAGGTGCACGCTTTCATCATGAATCTTCTCATTACCAAATTAATTCTGGTTGCTCTTCAGTGACAAATGCTCTGACTGCTGGAGCTCTTCTGCACTTGTGTTTGCAATAAGGCTCTTCTCTTTCCCTCCTAATTTTTAAAAAGGTCTCAACATTCACATAGACTGTAAGCATCTATCTTGTCTTTTATTTTCATTACAGTAGAGAAATCCATATAAGAAAATACAGGCAAAGCAGAGGATGTTTTGATACTAGTGATTGCTGCTGTCAAATAGATTTTCTTGGGACTACAGGGTAGAATGTAGCAGGAAGCATATGTTTACTACTGGTAAAAAGTATTTAATAATATACCGTTTTTATAATTTAAAATGATTCAGTACTTAAACTCTGTAGTTGAAGATGTCCATGCTCATTGTAAGAGGGTTGGACTAAGAGACCTATTAAAACCCCTTTCAAATCAAAGTGTTCCATGATTGTATATAAGATTTTGTTTCATGTTTATAATCCACACATACTATAAGACATCCCCTCAAATAAATAGGGATTTCCCTTTTGAAGAGTAAAAAAAGGTTAGTAGAAGGAAGTAGTATTCATTACTAGAATCAAAGAGGTAGCAGAATATTTTGCTCACAAAGAACAGAAAAACCCCAAGCTATTTGTAATGAAAACTTGCTACTTGGTTTATCAGAGTAAGTTTATTTAGTTTCTGTAAAGAAAAAATAAATTATTCCCATTTCACTTGTCATGATATTTTATGTATTTTTTGCATGAAAAGGCAAATATCCTTTTCATGGCATTGAAAAGCTTAACTTTTTCATATTGCAATAGTGCAAGGTCTTTGAAGTGATATTTCTTGGTGTAGGAATTCACTGTTTTATTGAATAAGTCTCAAAAGACTTGTAAGTGCCTGACTTCTTGTTGTCTATTTGTACAACAGCTAAAATTCTTCATTAGGAATTAAAAACATAGAAAAAAATTAATTTAGTTTATGAGATGCATTTATAGTTTGTCTGATTATGTTCTTAAATTCCAAAACAAATTATGCTTCAAGTCACAACACTGCTGGCCAATGTAAGTTTCTATTGGAAGACTTCTGGTTTTAGTATACCATTCCTAAATAATGTTATCATGTTGTACTGGATAGTATCAACAGAAATCACGTCTCCTTTTCTCCAAGAAATAGTCTAAAAATTTACAGACCACCCTACTTTACAGAGGACTAAAAAAAACATTGGAAAGATGCAGTTCTGGGAAAAATTAAAACCACACTGTGTCTTTATATATGTCTTGAAAAGTGTTGAAACATATGCACTTGATAGCTGCTTGCTAGGTAGTACGATCGCTTCTGAGTGTATTTTTTCATACTTTCTCCCAAATGGCTCTGCAGAGATATCGATATAAAGATATTATGAGAATCAACTATCCAATGAAGCATCATGTTCCCTAAACTTCAATGTCTTGTATGTCAGTGGGGTATATAAGCAAAGGGAAGGAATTTTTCTCAGGTTGGTTTGACTGGGAAACTGAGAAGTCTACTTTGTGGCAGGGAGAGCAGAAAAAGAACAAGACATGAATGCTTCTTCTTTCTGCCCTATTTTTAATTAGGTACTTGCCCTTCTGGAGAGATGTGGAACAATTAATGGTCTTGGATTGACATCTGAGAACTTCAAGATAAGTTCCTGTCTATACTGACTGTCCTAAGCAAGATAATCTGCTTGGTATTCTGGTGTGAGTGAACTTACTGAATTTTGTGTTTGAGTGAGTGAAAGTTCACTCAGTAATATTGGGGTTCCTTCTTTGGTAACTGATGCCTAGAGCAACTGATGCCTAGAGGCAACCCCTGAAAAGAGCTGAATGGAAAACAAATTTCCTTCATGCAGGGAAAAAAAAGCCACATATTTCTGACAGGACAGTTTTGGGGAAGATAAAAATGGCATTTGGCTGGCTGGTTTTCCATCAGTGGATAGACTGTCTGCCTCTTCAGCTTCCCAGGACACTCACCCTGCCAGTCACCTGTCAGCCAGGCAGACTGAGAATCAGATTGACTGTGTGAAGGAGTGGGGATCTTATTGCTTGGGAAGCCACAATGGATGAGTAGCTGCTCCGGCTTCTCAGCTTCCACCATGAGAAGACACAGAGTCAGGATTCACAGGATTCATGAAAAAAAAAAAAAAGAAAAAAAAAAAAAGAGAGAAATAGGGTTAAATGTTGTTTGCAACCAAAACCCAAAAAAATTTTCTTTCAAAAGATTTCCAGCTAAGACTCCCTGAACGATGAAAAAACCCACATGCAGATGTTTTGTAGAGTAGTAAATATCAGAGGTCAATATATAGAGAACTTTTTAATTTTAGAATGGTTCCATGATAAGAATGATGCTATAACTATAAATAGTCAGGTAAGCCAGACATGCCCAATAGTTTTATTATCTAAAAGTAAATGCAGACTTCTATTCTGTTAACATGAGTTTTCTCAAGGGGAGCTGTATTATTCAGAGCAGAAAAGGAAGTAATAGAATTCTTTAACTGATGGGGGAAAACTTCATTGAATGTACATAACAGCAAAAAAAGTCATTCTCATAGGTCTATCAGAGTACATTCAGACTCTTAGAAAATCACAACTATTGACAGACTTAGAAGACAAAAGATCTGTATAGAAAAAAAACCTGCTCTAATTATTGGATAGCTTGCAATTAGAGAAAAGCAAAATCAAACTATTCATTGATAGGTAGTGACCAAATATAGAATGGGACGTGCTGAAAATATTGTTCTACTGATTTCAGAAACTGTAAGATTGGAGTTTCATTGATAACATGCAGTTATACTTAGAAGAAATTTTTGTTGAAGACGATTTTGTCATACAGAAACGCAGCTGTATAGTCTTCATTTTACATCATGAAAGAAGGAAAGTGTATTGTCATAGTATTTGAAGTGATATAAAGAAATGAGCTAATGAAAGTAATTTTCTACTGCTACCTTTAATATTACATTATAGATACAAGGTTTGGCCATTAGGCAGTATCAAGCAGATATTGCAGTTTTCAAACACAGTAAACACAGTTATGATATTCCTTATAAAGTAGCTCTGTTAAAATAATGCTATTTGTGTTCAACTGTAAACCTCTGCCACTAATTCTATGTCACGAATCATAGCTGAAAAATACAGGTATATCTTTCTACAGTAAATTTTAAGAGTACACAAACGGTGGGATGCGTTTTTAGCTTCTGGAGAAATACAGTCACTTGAAGAGACCCACATCAGATGACACAGGGTATGGATTTGGCCCTGTGTTGAAAAAATTTCTAGACACCAAACTGTACTGACAGGTAGTCCTTGTGGCTTTATGAGACACTTGGATGTTTGGACTGAAAGATGCAGTAAAAGTTTTCTTGGTGCTTATCTGTATCTTGGCCTTCCTTCTAACTGCAAAAAACAATGACCCACACATTAGGCTCATGCAGCTTTAGTGAATACGAAGTGGTTTGCAATGCAGATTTATCTTTAACTTGGATTTTTCTGGAGTGGGAGGAGAGGATTGTCCATCAGAAAATGATTAGTTGGTGGTTTTCTGCTTTCTGAAGGCAGTCTATGCAGTGTAGAGTCCAGGGAAACCAGCTTGTCTGCTGCCCAGGCATAAAGTCCTTCAGCAAGTGAGATTGAGCCATATATTCAAAAACACACAAGCCAGCACTTCACTTAATGTGTTTGTTAGATTTCTCCCCCTTTAGCCAGCACTACTGTAGTCTTTAAACAGTGTGACAGAAGTACACTTCCACTTCAGTTAATGGATTTATCAAATACCTTATTTCATGCTTTCTGCTTTTGATTTATGAATTTTGATCCCAGAGACAAGGACCCTGTGAGTATTGATTGCGGAAAATGTCAGACTAACAGAAGTTAATTTCGCCTGTACATGTGGAAGTCTGTGATTCTCTGACAGCGCTGTCTGTGGAGAACGGGCTGTCACCCAGCCCAGGCGACACCACGCCATCACAACAGCCAGCCCCTCCACCCTGTGCACCAGGATGGAAGTGGATGTGGGACTGGCAAAGGGGTCAAAGAAAAGGAGGCCTGGAGTCAGGGCAGGGGAGGAGGGGGTGAGCTGCTGGGGATCCTGTCCCTCTGTGACTCCCTGCACATGATGGGAAGGCTTCTGGTGGGATAATGCACCCTGCCAGCACCACCACTAGTCCGCGACACTTCATTTATCAATGAGCTTTCTTCGCAAATTATAAACATTTATTTATTTTAATTGGCAGAATCAAAATGTCAGTTCTACAGTGGGGCACTTTAGTGATAGGAAGTAGATAATTTGTACTTGGTCTTTGTACCTCTTTCATTTGAGAAGTGGTTAAAAACTTCAAACATCCTGCTATGTTTTAATGTAGAAAGAACATATTATCTCAGATGGCAGAAAAGCAGAGAATAAACCCTGGATGTTAGATGAAAATTAATAAATGTTATTAATACCTGGTCTTGTTTCTTCACCAGAAAAAAAGAGATTCTCACTAGGCATTCGCATTTACAAGGGTGAAAACATACCCACTGGGTTAAGCTGAAGTAGGTTAAGCATTTGTTTTAGTCCTGTAATCTGCTTTTTTCTCAATACTTTTCACTGGGTTTTTCATCTGGCACTTTTTGACTATGAGAAATATCACAGAAAAACTAAACCACATTGTTGTTTGTTGATTTTTGTCTTAAAATTAGATTAAAAGTACATATAATAATGTAGAAAAAATGGTAGAGGCTATGAAATGGTTAAACTTCTATCAAGAGTTAAAAGCTAAAGTTACAATTAAAAAGCGTTCAAAATTATATATGTAGACAAATATAGATAGCTGAACACAGACACCATAATAGTCCTCTAGCTTGAGCTACTGAAGGAGTGGAGAATGATCTGTTCTTCCCCTAGAGAAATATCTTTATTTTTCCCACTTGAAAGATTAATATCACTCTAGATAATTCAGGAGTTTTGAATAAATAACTTTTGGATAAGTTTTGGTGTGTGGGGATATAGAGGGAAAAGTAGCAAAAAAAGAGATTCTATCACTTTAGTTTCACTTTAAATGGCAAAGCACTCAAGGAATGCTGGCTAATATGAAGGCAACATAAACAGGTAAAATGCAAAAGGAATTTGGTGCTTCTGGAAGAGGGGAGAACAAAGGCCTATGGGTTTCTCTCCTTATTGCCATACTTGGAAACAGAGAAGTGTTATGTTACATAATGACAGTAATATCTTTTAAAACAAGACTTTTTAAGGAAATAGCATGGATTTTATTTTTATTTTTTTAAATCTGGACATGGACACATTAAGGAAGTAGCCTAGGTTTAATCTTATTTAGATATTTCAAGAGAAATAAGGCCAAATGTCCTTTCGCGTTCACAGCTGAAAAAGATGTTATTAGAACGCTGATCAGCTCCCAGTCAAAAAGTCTTTACAACAGAATATAACTGTGCTGCTCCTCTTTGCCTTTGGAAGAGTCCCATTTATCCACATGTGGAAGAGGACAAACAGATCATCATGAGAGAATTGTTTATAGAAGGGAGGATCAGAAACGAGGTTGGAGGCCAACCACACCAGAATAAAATATGTACCTCTTTAAAGATCTTCATTTATACTCCCCTTGGACAGAAACTTCAAGACTCCAGAAAAAACTGTGTCAAGATATAAAAAATAAAATTTGTACATATCGTACATAGATGCAGGTAGGGACATGTATGGATCATACACTTACATGCATACATATAAACACCTCAGTGTTTTCAGGAACTTTTTCACTTTTGGATCCTTTCTTTCTTTCTTTCTTTCTTTCTTTCTTTCTTTCTTTCTTTCTTTCTTTCTTTCTTTCTTTCTTTCTTTCTTTCTTTCTCTTTCTCTTTCTCTTTCTCTTCTCTTTCTCCTCTTTCTCTTTCTCTTTCTCTTTCTCTTTCTCTTTCTCTTTCTCTTTCTCTTTCTCTTTCTCTTTCTCTTTCTCTTTCTTTCTCTTTCTCTTTTCTTTCTCTCTTTTCCTCTTTCCTTCTTTCTTTTCTTTCTTTCTTTCTTTTTTTAAGTGTTGGTAGTCATTGAGGTTAGTGATTTGTTTAGTTAAATATCTTTCTGCAAGGTGAAGCAGGCTGTATCATCACCTGTTCAGCTGTTTCAACTATACTTACACCACTCACATCCAGTCCATGTAGTTTTGCTTGAAACTTTGATTTTAAAATGTCTTTTACAACATTTCTTTCTAACAAGGAAAGCAAAACCATCTTTTTAGTTTTATGAAAATATGAAAGATATTATGGTAATACATAAAGAAGCAGGGGCTGTACATGCTTTTTAAACTTTTTTTTTGTTATAAAATATATGTATTTAATGAGGCACGTTAATTCTATGTTTTTTACTAGAAGGCCAGAATTGCATATGGCCATTTGCATGTGCAATTTTAAGTCATATTTACATGTTATTCTTTAACAGCAGTTTGACAAAATCATAGAGCCTTTGTTTAATGGAAAGGAATATGCAAACAAATACTCAATCTCCCACATAAATACACAAAATCAACTGCTTGGGAGCATGTCAAAAATATATGAATGTTTTGCATATGGTTATATGCAATCATGCATTTAAATCTGGATCTCTAAACACGTACGGGCAGCTGCATGTGTCCAAATTTACATAGTATGTCTAAACCAGGCAACAAGAAATTAAAGACAACAGAAAATGTGCAAAAAATATTTTTTTCCACATCAAGCCATGATACATACTGAATATAGAACTTCTATTTAAAGAAATAATAAAATTGGGATATTATATTCCATTTTCTGTTAATGCCTTAGCTATATGGCTCCAAAGAATAATATAAATGTTTGCAGCTTTAATTTAAATCACTTCTAAAAATTATTTTATTGGTAAAGTTCTGAAAAGGTAAGGCAATACAACTTAAAAAATCCAAGAACTGTTAAGTGGCTGTTCCATTAAAAAAATTCTCTCATCTTATAAAACTTCTATACCATTTATAAAAAGCCCACAAAGACAAAACCTAAACATATTTTTGATGTGAAAGTAAATGTTTTCTTTGATATTTTCAACCATTCCATTTTTTTTCTTTTGTAGATACAATTCTTCTTCAGGAAAACAAGGCCTGGTTTCCTAGCTGTAAATTGCTCTTTTATAAGGTGTTCATGGAAATTCCCTTGATGTAGGCATTGAATGCAGACACAGCATAAGGAAGGTGGGATTGTCAGAGATGCCTGAACAATTATGAATATGGTTAGATATCTTATGTTTTGCAAACCTGTCATTATTTGACCCATACTCTGTCTGAAACTGAAACATATTTTAATGTTAACAGCACCAAAAAGCACCACCACAAACCCCAGGCTATTCTCCCTTCCCCGAGGACTTCCTCATGGGAACCTGAACAACGATGACCTAGTGAGACAATGTTTTCTTTTTTTCCTTTAACTGTGAAGCTTTCCATAGTGGTAGCAATTTGAAAGTGTGGCTCTAGTTGAGCACTACATATTTTTTTCCAGTTAAAGGAGGGGCTTAACTTTACATCACTTGCAAGAAGAGAAAGGAAGAGAGTAGTTACTTTGTTTTAAGAAACAGTTTATATGATGTCTGCATTTGGGAAGATGCTGTATAGTGTATTGAGTCTTATAGATGATTTATGTAGATAGAAAAATATTTGGTTTTAAACATGTTTTAAATATGTTGCAATTTTCTCTTTTAAGGAGAATTGCATAGGTAAATTGTCACTGTCACTGAAATCTGATATAAACAAGCCTACTAATATTATATAAAGAATTATCTAAATATTAGCAGATATGGAATGTGTGATAGTGGGATGCTATTTGAAACTTTGCTGGCACTGATGAGGAGTGACCTGTGAAATCCCCTCTAGTTGTATGCCATGGGATCATCTTAAATCCATCCTAAGCAAACCTGTATAACACTGGTCTTGTTCATCATTTTGTTCTGTGCAAATAAATGTCTATAATTTTGGGTTTTTTTTCTGTGAAATGACACATATAAATGGCATTAAGAATGTTGTTTACAAAGTATTTTTTTTCTTGAGTCCTTCCTCCAAAAGAAGAGATTCCCTGTACTTCTAATGCATAAGCATTTAAGAGGCTTAAAATATATATCTAATACAATCCAGTAGGTCTAAAATGAATATCCATTGTCATGAGTTTAAATCTAATAATTTTGGATTTACTGCAATAGCCTGCTTTATTTACTGTATTAGCAATAGTATAGCCCTACTGTGATGCTGCTGTAATTGTAATGATGTGGAGATATTTGAATTATTTTGTAGTAGTCTTCCAATTAATTTTCCTATTCACTTTCTCAAATAATCAAAAATGCTGACAAATTCAGAAAGATGCTTGTACAAAACCCTGTTTTACTCAGATATATTTTCCTTCAACTATTACATGCATTTCTTTTAGAGAAACTCCTAGGAAAAAGTTGAATTTGAGATGCAGCTTAATGCTTAATTTTATTTCTGTTAAAAAAAAAAAGAGTTAAAGAAATGCCCTTGCTTTGGAATGCAATTTCTTCCAAATAAGGTATAGGAGGAGAGAAATTTTATCTTCTTTGAAACAGCATGAGAATCTGGACTTGAAAGCAACCCAGTTTAAAATAATAATTTAATTTTAAAAAATTTTCTTAGACATTTTTGGAAGCAGTTTAGGGCTTGGATTTTGTTTCTTCTGAGCGAAGGAAAACTGGATGAATAGAAGGCCTAAAACCCTGATCCCAAGCCCCCTCACTCTCAGGTGGGATACTCTATTAATTTGAGTTCTAATGTACGCATGTAGAATTTAAGCAGCCTTATTTTATACTTTACTTATTTGATTTTGATACTAAAATTTTAACTTAGTAGAAAGCATTAGAAAAGCCTATTGCTAGAGAGATTTGAAAGTAGCATCTTTGAGTGTATTTAATATTTATTTAATAAGACAAGAATGATAGAATTATTCTCTAGAATGATTCTCAGGTTTCATATGATTTTTTATGATGGTCTGGTTTAATGCTTATAAATATTGCGACCATCTCAGACTCACATGACCATCTCAGACTCACGCTGGTAAAACTAAATCTTTCTAAACTTGCTTAAATATTCAGCTCTTTATTAAAGCCCCTTGGAGTTTTTGTGTCCGTGATTTACCACTGTTTAAAATATGCTGTGGATACAGTGCAAGCTGAAGGCAGGACTGTCTTCAGTCTGCTCTCCCCAGTGCAGGAGTTGTTTTCCCGTTTTGATCAGTGGTCCCTGGCAACAGGGAGCAGATAATGCCGCAGTCCCAAGCACAATGCCGTGTTGTTTACCCAGCTCCTGTCTCCTTCTCCCCTTTTCCTAGATGCTGGTGTGGTGGGTATGGTTAACAGGACCCACCAGCTGCCGTACCGGCGCAGACATAATTGCACACGAGTGGTGTGGGGAGAGAGGAGCGAGGGGAGAAATAAAACAGATAACAAGCAAAGGGAAAAAGTAGCACTGTAAACAAGCAGCATATTCTTTTCCCCTCCACAGAGCAAGCTTTTGTGACTGGAGGCAGTATCTATGTGCGCCTGACTTCTAATCCATATCGCAAACAGCTTCCAGATGCCTGAGTCCCCACCGCTATTCTGGCATCCCTACCCTTCACAGATGCCTGTCTATGAGGGGGGTCTATAAGTAAAATTAGGTGTATTTTACTAATCATTCATTTCCAATCTTCCTGAAGGGGAACTTTTATTAATAAACTCTTTTCATCTGTCTCTTTGATTAGGAAGAAGATAATCGCTTAGTCATGTGAAAAGGGGGAAAAAGAAAAAGGTTGCTGGGGGGTCGCCTTTTCTAACATGTGCTTGAGTGGAAGGAAACAAATAAAAACCACAGAACAATGCGGGTACTAAATGGTTCCAGTTGAGCTTGAGTGGTGGAGGGGAGTTTGAATAGAAGTCGTGGCGGCTGGGCTGGCCTCCGGAGGCGAGCAGAACTAATTCCCCCGATCGCGGCTGCCCTGCAGGCAGCAGGCCCGTCGGCGGGGCCTGGCCTGCTCCGCCGGCAGGTGTGCCAGCGAGGGGAGCACGGGCCGGGACAGGGCCCGGCACCCGTGTGCCAGCGAGGGGAGCACGGGCAGCGACAGGGCCCGGCACCCGTGTGCCAGCGAGGGGAGCACGGGCCGGGACAGGGCCCGGCACCCGTGTGCCAGCGAGGGGAGCACGGGCAGCGACAGGGCCCGGCACCCGCCCCTCGGGGAAGGCTCTCCCTGCGGGTTGTGAAGCCGGTGAGAAGCAATTGCAGATTTTGCTCTCTGCTGTGCTTCCTTCTCCATATATCTTCCCTAGTTACTCGGCTCAGGTTGCTACACTCGGGCTTACTGCTGTGCTAAATCTTGGACTTTTCTGTCTAAGGGAAATGTATGCTGTCTGGTGACCACCAGCACTTAATTACAACAGATAGGCTGGAGAGATATTTCCATGCTAGGGCGAGTTTGTCTTCTTCAAACTATGCTGTGCTTCTATTTAAGCCATGTCCTGGGTTTAGGCCACATTCAAAAGCTGATTTTTAAGAGTGTAATGTGAATTCATGCCATCAGTTGTCATCAACATGTGTCATCTCACTGACTCACCTGGAGCCAGAGACTGATGATGATGGAATATATTATTCACATAGGTTATAGCAATAAAAATGTATTTAATTAATTCAGTCACACCTATTCTGGCTCACTGAAAGTTTTGAATAGCAGTTTTTTCGCTTTCCACTCTTTTTTATTTCACTAACCAGGCTGAAACCTAATTTGCATGGTTGAGAAAATGTAGATTTTTATTAATGTGTTTTTATTTCCATACTTTGCATGTTTTCCAATACTAAGATCTCCAGCACAATTTTATGGAATGCTTTAGGCTCTGAGACCACAGCAGCATAATGTAAACTTCCACAACGATTTCTATGCTCCAAAATGTAAACGTTAATGCAAAATCGTCACTTTATTACATATGTTCTCTAACATTGCATTTAGGTTTTCTATTCTCCATCATCATAGTACTTATTAATTCTATTTTTATTTCTAGGAACAAACCAGAAAGAATGGAAACTTTACTAATGAATTTTATACTGTTTTGAGGAAGATATTAGTTATCTATTAACTTCAACATATCTAATCAGACACTTAAAAATTTCTGATGTTTCACTGTTCTGGAGGTTTCATGTGTTGCTTTTACAAGGAAATAATAAATGCTTAAGACATATCTAGTTTTTTCTGCATTTCAAAATTGTCTGAGGTGAAGTATTTCCAGAGGAGAGAAAGAATCTTGCTCATTCCTTGGAGATGGGGCTTTGGACATTTGCATAAAATTCAGGTTTCTTGTCTGACTTCTGCAAAGCCTGACTTGAAGCCAGGTTTTCCAGGTAAAACCCAAGGGCTCTTTCTGCTGGTCTGTTGACTGCTCTGTGTTGATAAAGTTGTATTTTCACCAGATTTTCCATCCAAAAGTTGTGAATCTGTTTTGAATCAAGAGATGTAAAAATGGATATCTTACTGAAAAGACTTGATTATGATGGATCAATTTAATCAATAAATGCATAGCCAAATCTAATAATGTATGTATTAAACATCAGGGGAAAAAAGAATATTTTTCCCATAAATGAAATTAATTAAATTAATAAATTAATTAATTAATTTAAAACTTGCGCCAGCATTAAAACAAATAATCAGTAGATTTTTTAAAGCAAAGATTTAATAATGCTTGACTCTTTACTCAATCCTTTACTTTAAAAATCTGTAAATAGGAAAGAACTTTTACTTGCAAATTTTATGAAGAGTGACTGTCTCTTACTCATAGCCAAAGAGGAAAACTGGAGAAAATAGAATGTAAACCAGAAGAATCACTCAATTAAAAGGGAGCCTGAAATCTTCTGTTATTTTTATATGAGGAAGGTATTTGCAGATGCAGAAGACAGGAAAAATAACCTCCAGCTTTCATAGTTGCCTGAATTGCCATGCTGCAAGGAGGCTGAACAAATGTGGATGTAGCCTGAGCTGAACATGGTTCCTCTCTCCCCAGCCTTGTATGATGATTCTCACTGCTGGGAGATATGGAAAAGTGTCCCCAAGTGGTGCCCAATGGCAGTGAGTTGCATAACACCCAACCCCTTATGCTGCTTTTGAACAATCCATTACACAGTATTTTTTTGTGACAGCTATTTTTCAAGAATTACTTGGAAGGAATCAGCTGATCCCAAGGTATGAATTGGAAACAAACATCCTGAGATCTAGAGTGAGAGATGAAGAGTGCTTCTGAATGCACTAAGCAAAAAACTATCATTTAAGCTCCTGATGGTCATAACTTGATTAAGGGTATTTGTCCTTATTGTTTTCTTTCAGATTCAGTTCAGGTTATTGTTTCAGTCTAGTGTGTATTATATATCGCTTTGTGAATGCTAACATTGGGGTGTACCAGCATTCCTGTGTTCTCCAGCTTTAATCCATTGCTATCTGCAGTAAGAGTAGAGGAGTGGAGCATAAAAGACAAAATGAGGGTTTTGTGCAATAATGATATCATTGGCTAAACAAAATTCTGTCTTCTGTTCAGTCCTGTTCCCTCAGCATCAGAACTTGTCCCCAAGAAAAGGTCCAGCTCCTGCTTGCACAGGGGTCCAAAGTCTGGTGACAGCTCAAAGGAGAATGTTGTGCTGGTTTGGCAACCTGCAACTCTTACTAGTCACAATTTTGGCAACTTCGAGTGAATTGGGGCTCAAATATGCATAATATGGGCCCACACAGTTAAGTTAGTAATGGTATTGATTCAAACTATGGCATGGAGGATAACACACGATCAAGCTGCAGGGTGTAAAGGTCTGATAATTGCCTAACTTTATATGTGCTTTATGCAATGTTTAATTTTCAGTGTAGGCAGGGCATGGTGTATGGAGAAGATTCTGTTTCTATGGCACTTCTGAATTCCCTGTGGATATCAGTGAATGGTGTAGCTCATAAAACACTTGTGCATAAAAGAGGTTTGCTGTGTAAATTTGTAAATTTACCAGATTGTGACAAATTCTCTTTGGCTGCA